>CM066201.1:61989889-62234062 GCA_033675215.1 Rhodiola kirilowii
CGAATTACTTGAAATCGAATTTAGGTCAATCGGGGGTTTCTCAAATCCTCAAAATCAAACCCCACGAATCTCCGCCGCCTCTCTCCTTCGATCGACGATCCCAGCCGACCAGATTCCGCCGGTTTCCGCACCCCCCACACCCACCTGCAACTTCTCACATCACCGGTCCCCATGGCTCGAAATCTCCGGACCGCCCCAGCAGCTCCCTCCTCCTCCCGCAACCCTAGCCGTGATTCCCCACCTCCGGCCGACCAGCCTCCTCGACGGCAGATTTACAAAGACCGCCGCCCTACATTTCTCTCTCCGAGCTAGACAACCTAGTATAATGACATCATTTCGGTAAAAAAGCTCAAACCCACTTTAGTTCCAGATCATGGTGCTTTACGTTCATTCCGTCGTTTGGATGATGTTCATTATTTGGATATTTGCCGTGAATTATTTGTGGCCCCAGGCCTTGATGTTCTATTTGCTCAACCGGTACCGACTTATCACAGACTGTTAAAGGAATTCCTAGTCTCTTTTGCCTATCTAGGAAGCTCCGATCAGGCTACTCATTGGATGTTTGCTATTGGTGGAAGGAATTATACCATGTCTAAGGCCAAAGTTTGTAATTTGTTGGGATTTCCTTTAGAAGGGTTTTGTGGTCAGTATTCGGACGCGGAGCGTTATGAGTTCTGGAGGGACATTTCCACTTTTGATTGCTATTTCCTGTCCAGCTGGCCTTCCTCCTCCATCAAGGACCATATATGGAAGATTGTTCACCGTTTGGTCGCTATGAGTATATTTCCCCGAGCGGAAGGTGCAACTAACATTGGTAACCGCGAGCTAGATGTTATGCTCTCTATGCATCGATGCCGCCCTGTCGATTTCTTCCAGATCCTCACCGAACAGATGATTTCCTGGGGCTCAGTTTTGGATAAGAACATGGCTTTAGGAGGCGGCCTCTTTGTCACCATCATTGCTACCTCCCTCGGATGGAATTTCGGCGAGCTCAAGCAGGAAACTTTGAAGCTCGGTTTGGAAAAGATGGTGGACATTAGGATGATTAATCGGGACCGCGTTTGGCAGCACCGTTCCGTGCTCCCTAGTGGGAAGAAGCGCAGCCGAGTTGAGCGCCGACAGAGGATTACTGGACATGCTCGGGACAATGCTCCTCCACTCGAGGATGATGTCATGGACGAGGCCCAGGAGCATCACATGGCTGCGCCTAGTGGGATGTATCCACCTCCCGCCCCAGCAGCTCCACCACAGCCGCCTGTTTTTGACCAGTCCCAGCTGACACTCGAGGAGCGTCTCACACGCCTTGAGACCTCTCACGATCAGATCATCGCCACCCAGAATGAGTTTCGGGAATCTCTGACTTCGATGATGAGTTATGATGGACCATAATTATACGAATCATAAACACAGTATAACCCCCTTATTTAGACACTTTGTCTATTTAACTTTTGCTTGTTAGTTCCGATTTATTTCTACAGGGTATTTTGGAGCATAGAGAAAATACAAGCTAAGGAGGAGTTCTTAGAGGCAAAAATGGAGTACAAGGCAAATCAGGCCACTTTGGCCCAAGCAGGACCTGGCCACGCCTACCAGAGTCCTAGTCCCCAGTCGAGCCACCAAGGACCAATAGCAAGTCGCTCGAGCAAACGACCTTATTTAATGAATCCACCTCGACCAAAATATTCCAAATGACAAATAAGGTGGACAATGTCGAGAAACCAAGAAGAAAGCTCGAGCCGATTGAGAGTTGACCCAATTCCAAAGCAAGGTTCCGCGCGCATAGGCACCAAGTCCAAATTGATCGACCAAACTTTGGAATCTGGAAATTATGGCTCGGCCAAAGTGTTCAAAACGCCCAATAACTCGGTGAATCTCTAATTCCAGACAAAATGCCCGAGTAAATTCATCCGTGGCCGAGAAGACCAAGTCCCGTCCAAAAAACCAGGCCCGCGCCGAGAGCCAGTCCGAGACCTGTGCGCACGCTGAACTTCAAATCAGGCCCAGACCTAGTTCCGGCCAAATTCTGACAAAACGGTCTCGACCATTAGTCTTAGAATTGCTTCAACTTTCAGAATCGGCTGTTCAAATGCAAGGGACCGTCGGCTCATTTTCCGGCCAGAATTCCGGCCATGCTCTGGCGAGCCTCCGGCGAAGCTCCGACCAGGTGAAACTCCGACCAAGGCCAAGCCAACTCCGGCAAGAATTCCGGCAGAACCACCGGCCAAGTTCACTATTGTGGTTAGCTTTTTCCGGCGACTTAAAGAAGCTTCCACATGCTTCCACAAGCTCCTCCTCACATGGTGGCTCCTCCACTCTCCTCCCTCCACTTGGAGGCTCCTCCTCCTCCCCTCCAAAAGCCGCCGGCGGCTAATGAAGCCACCATAAGAATGTGACATGTGGAGGCTTCTCCTCCACATGCTCCTCCCTTCCTCCTCCACCCTTGGATGCTCCTCCACATGCCCACCATCTCCACCCTCCATTCTCCTCCTCCATGGCTATAAAAGGAGGCCTCCTCCTCCTCATTTCAACACACCCCAAAATGTGGAGAGCTTCTCTCTCTACAAAATCTCTCTAAATCTCTCTAGCTTTTGTGGGCACAATTATGTAATATTACTTTGGAATAAAGAATCCCTTGGCGCTTCAACGGTTGTAAGTATCTCTTAGTATTTATTTATTTAACTGTTGTCTTTATTTCCTTAGTAATAATGTTTAGCGCGATGAGAAGTCCCGGACCTCATTGCCGAACTGTCCGAGAAAGACCTAGTCCTCACTGTCGGAGCACCTGAAACAGACCTAGTCCTCATGGTCGAAGTGCCTCAACTTAACCCTTCGCGTTTCATGCCGATCATAACCACCGAAGATCATATAATCAATGATGATGTGGTACAAGGGGAGTTGGAGGCAGAGCATGAGCCAAAAAACCCGACAAAGGAAATCTCTCTCGTCACAAGCCAAGAAAAACCACCGGGGAACTCAATCATTCCAAGACGACCATTCGTAGCTACCACCAAGAAGAGGCCTCACATGGGAACATGTCTGTGGTCGCTGATGTTTGAAGGCACAAAACCCAATTTCCAAACTCACAAAGGTGCCAACTATTCCAACATGAAGAGGAGGCAAAAACATGGGCCGAAAGAATGGAAACCCGGAAGGAGTAATAAACAAGCACGACTCATTGGACCAGCAGCTATGGTCAAAGAAACCCCACCCTCTCGGAGCAAAAGGGCTGCCGAGAAGAAGTTTGACCTCACTCACCCTTGGGATCCGACCTTATGATCCATGATTGAGGTATTATCGAGCCAACGACGTTAAACAAGTGCACTGGTCGGGAGGTAACCCGACACTATCTTACTTTCCGCACTTTTATTTTCTGTCATTTAATTTCAGTCATTTAGTGTTAAGTCATTCTCACATATATATCTTGCATGACTTTTGAACTAAGGCACGCCTTCGTTCAAAAGTGTGGGGTGAGAACCACCGTTGTATAACATGCTTGCTGTTTTTCTTTTTTTTAGTAGTATCTTTTTGAAAATATGAACTTAAGAATGTGAAAAAGATAAATCATAATTCATGCATTAACCTTGTGAAAATTCAAACTGTTTAAAAACTTAGAATGTAACTTTTCATTTGTCCTTTGTGCTGAGATAACTAGGGATGTGGAGTTGATAGAAATGCCCTAGAGAGGCTTGGCAAGCAATCGAAGGATCGAATCAAACTATATGGTTTTCGAAGTCAGTGGAGGCTGCACTTCGGGTTTCAGTGAAGATTGAAGTCATCTCCGCCATGCAATGCAAAAGGCGAGGACGAGAATCAGACCGTCCTATCTCCGGTCAAAGTAGCCGAGAAAATAGATGAGCGACCCACATCTTGACCCGCGCGAAAACGACAGTCAAAGTAGCCGAGAAAATAGATGAGCGACCCTCACCTTGACCCGCGCGAAAACGGCAAAAACGAGAGGAGCGGGGAGGTATTTCCATAGGCTTGCAGGCGATGATTGGACCTCCCAAAAAGGCTTGAGAAAATGGACTAGCAGTCACAAAAAGGCAAAAAGCTCAATGAAGCAAATCAAGAGGCCAAAGGCCCAAAATTGTGAAGGTTTTAACCGAACAAAAAGTGAAGAACTCAAAAAGTCAAAACAAAGGCCAAATGCCAATTCACTATAAAAAGCAGTCCCTCGCCAAAAGAAAATCAAAGTACTCAAACCAGTGAAACCCGAACCGAATCACGTGCTAGAGAAAGCTACAAGAAAACCATATAGTAAGAGACGATCCCGAGGTTGCATTCCAGGAGCCAAAAAAGGGCTATCTCCCGAAACATCCAATATAATTTGCATCTCAGCACGAAGGTACACGTATCAAGTTACTTCTATTTATTTACGCAGTTCAATTTGGTAATAAGTAAGTAATGCATGAGTTAGGATAAATCTAGTTCATAGTCTCACTTTCATATTCAAAGTTTTTACATGGATTGTGTGCACGCCCTTTAATAGCATTGTTCGGGACGAACAACTAAAAGTGTGGGGTGATCTGATGGACCATAATTATACGAATCATAAACACAGTATAACCCCCTTATTTAGACACTTTGTCTATTTAACTTTTGCTTGTTAGTTCCGATTTATTTCTACAGGGTATTTTGGAGCATAGAGAAAATACAAGCAAAGGAGGAGTTCTTAGAGGCAAAAATGGAGTACAAGGCAAATCAGGCCACTTTGGCCCAAGCAGGACCTGGCCACGCCTAGCAGAGTCCTAGGCCCCAGTCGAGCCACCAAGGACCAATAGCAAGTCGCTCGAGCAAACAACCTTATTTAATGAATCCACCTCGACCAAAATATTCAAAATGACAAATAAGGTGGACAATGTCAAGAAACCAAGAAGAAAGCTCGAGCCGATTGAGAGTTGACCCAATTCCAAAGTAAGGTTCCGCGCGCATAGGCACCAAGTCCAAATTGATCGACCAAACTTTGGAATCTGGAAATTATGACTCGACCAAAGTGTTCAAAACGCCCAATAACTCGGTGAATCTCGAATTCCAGACAAAATTCCCGAGTAAATTCATCCGTGGCCGAGAAGACCAAGTCCCGTCCAAAAACCAGGCCCGCGCCGAGAGCAAGTCCGAGACCTGTGCGCACGCTGAACTTCAAATCAGGCCCAGACCTAGTTCCGGCCAAATTCTGACAAAACGGTCTCGACCATTAGTCTTAGAATTGCTTCAACTTTCAGAATCGTCTGTTCAAATGCAAGGGACCGTCGGCTCATTTTCCGGCCAGAATTTCGGCCAAGCTTCGGCGAGCCTCCGGCGAAGCTCCGACCAGGTGAAACTCCGACCAAGGCCAAGCCAACTCCGGCAAGAATTCCGGCAGAACCACCGGCCAAGTTCACTATTGCGGTTGGCTTTTTCCGGCGACTTAAAGAAGCTTCCACAAGCTTCCACAAGCTCCTCCTCACATGGTGGCTCCTCCACTCTCCTCCCTCCACTTGGCGGCTCCTCCTCCTCCCCTCCAAAAGCCGCCGGCGGCTAATGAAGCCACCATAAGAATGTGACATGTGGAGGCTTCTCCTCCACATGCTCCTCCCTTCCTCCTCCACCCTTGGATGCTCCTCCACATGCCCACCATCTCCACCCTCCATTCTCCTCCTCCATGGCTATAAAAGGAGGCCTCCTCCTCCTCATTTCAACACACCCCAAAATGTGGAGAGCTTCTCTCTCTACAAAATCTCTCTAAATCTCTCTAGCTTTTGTGGGCACAATTATGTAATATTACTTTGGAATAAAGAATCCCTTGGCACTTCAACGGTTGTAAGTATCTCTTAGTATTTATTTATTTAACTGTTGTCTTTATTTCCTTAGTAATAATGTTTAGCGCGATGAATAGTAGCTAAACTAGTAGTTCGGTAGAAGGGGCATACTTGTATTATAAATGTTTTAGACTTTACTCTTAGTATACCTTTGTATTCGATGCTTGTTCTATGTGCCATATACTAAGTCAGAACGTCCAAGGTTGAGTGAACGCTTGGAATGGCAAAGCTCACCATGGGGGTTCGTAAACTTGTACTGATAAGTGGATGCTTGGAATGGCTAAGCTTATCAGAGAAGTTTGACTCATCTTAAACACCATCTGGTTTGATCGGAAATGACGGACCAGATGGATGCACTTACGGCTAAGATACTTCGAAAGGAGGAATTAGTTTTGTTTAGAACAAGTGTTTTAAATGATGTTGCAAGTCTTGTGCTAGGAATAGCCTCGATTCATCTTTGAATACTTAGCATGATCATGTCTTGCGCTAGAAATAGCCTCAATTCATCTTTGACCACTTGGTATGATCATTAGCGGTCGATGATAAACAATTATAATACAAGGCCCCTAAAACCGAATACTTTCCTCACCGTCCATTATCAATTGTCGTAATTTACTTTCAGTTCCCAAAACACTCAAACCCAACCCCCAACTGTATTTACTTTCGTGACAATCCCGTAAAAACAACTAATCCACACTGACTCCTTTGGGTTCGACCCCTACTTACGACTTGCTACCCAGTAGTGTAGTCGCGAGTAGCGGACTATAAATTTATTTGCCCATTTGCTGTGACGACAAGCATCTGTCAAGTTACCAGCGCCAGATTTTGGCCAGCATGGCCCCGATGATATCCACACAGAGCCGGCTTTCCGTTTCTCATAATCAGCTCAGGGATGAGTTCTCAGATTTCAGATATCAGGCCAGCAGGGCACAGCAGTGGTCGCAGGACGCCCGTACTGCATTCTATCGGTATCAGGGATTCACAGACTTTCCACCTCCGCCCTCCTTCATGTCTTCTGCCCCAGACCCTTTCGAGGCTGATTTTACCATGGCAGTCGACCTCAGTCCTACTCCCAGTGGACCTCCCGCTCCTACTACCACCGACCCTGGCCCCTCTCACCTTCTTGGCACTGCAGTTTCCCCGAATGCTGATGATTCTTTTGTCTCTGATTCAGAGGGCAGCGATTCGGACGATGATGCTTCTCAGGATACAGCAGGCAGCCCCACTTTTTGATTGTTCTTGTCAGAAGATGCTCTTGACTTTCATTTCGTCTGTTGTTTCCTAGTGCCATGATTTTTGTTTTGTCTACTTGATTCTTGATGTTTGAGATACACTTTTGATCGGTCGAGTTCTTGACCTATTATTCACCTCATTCGATGATGGGTTAGGTTTGTTTTCCGAACACTTTGTTATCATTTGATCTCTTTTCCTAGTGTTTCAGGTTTAAATTACACGATGACTCGAGATGGACCTGATTACACAAAAAGATGAAGAAAATCAGTCTAAACAGCAAATTCTGCCCCAGACCCCGTGACAACTCAATTCATCACGGGCCAAAGAAGGCGTCACGGGACCAAGCCGTAGCAGTGCAAATCCAAGAGCCCGTGACATCCCGTGACGAAGTCTGTGTCACGGGACATTGCCTCCGTCACGGGACTCAGCCGTAGCGGTGTATTTCTCCATGCCCGTGACAGCCCGTGATGGATCGGCTGTCACGGGACTTACTCAAACTCAGTTTTTGGAAATCACGGGATTATTTAGGAAACTTTGGGAATTTTGCTATAAATAGAGGGGCTCAACCAGAACTCAAGGTTGTTGATACTTTGGAGAAAAAACCCTAGCTTGGGAGAGAAGACAGAGCTTTCAGAGTGAGGATCGTCGAGCTACACCGCGTCTTTACGGTTTACTCGTTTCTTTCTTCCCTTATACACTGTTTTTGGTTCACTACCATGAATAGTGAGTAGTCTCCTCTATTCCGGGATCCTACGGATCCCGTGCTATGTAACCCTAACTCTCATGTGATAAATTAAAGTTTTTGTTTATGCGAATCGATTATTCAATTTCATTGTGTGCTTAATTTTATCGTTCTATGCATGTACATACATCAAAGGGTATGTTTGCATAGGTAGAACGTATTTAGGTTATATGCCGAAAGGTGGATGGGCCCTAGGGATTAACCGGAACGCATGAAATTGATATTAGGTCATGTTTACATGAATTAATAGGAAAACCATTAGTTTAATAAATCGAAATCGATGATAATCCGTGGATGGGCGGAGTTCAACGAGGGAGATTAATCTAGACAATGATCTGTGGATGGGCGGCTTATCTAGTGTTATTTTGGTTATATTCCATATTCGATAGCATAAATACTTAACTTGCCATGATTGCATGATTAGTGGGGTTAGCACGGGTGAAGTACGGATTCTGGGATTCTTTCTCTGATAAAAACACAAACTTTATTTTCTGCACTTTAATTTCTGCCCTTTAATTATTGAAATTCTCATAACGAAACGAACCTTTTTAATTGGAATAGCTAAATAGGTCACTTGTTACCTAGTACTCACACGCATTGCTCCTAGGATCGACCCTTGGCTTACCAAGGATTATAAATTTTATTTGACTGCAATTTGACCCCTAACACTCATACTTTTGACAACTATAAAGGGTTAAAAATACGCTTGTCAAAATGGCGCCGTTGCCGGGGAGCAGCGTTTAGTGTGATATTAGAGTAACGTGTGTAGTTTAGACTATTCCACCTCGTTTGATATCTGTTTTTCTGTGGTAATTTCTGCACTCACGGTGTTTCTTGGCTTTTGCAGGTACTAGGTAGTTCATGCCAAAGAAAACACCCCGACGGAAGAAGCAAATTCAGATTTCAGACGACGACACACCAGACCAACGAAAGAACAATCGTCAGGCCCAGAACGAAGCTCGGCAGCTACGAGCACTGAACCGAAACTACGCAGCTATAGCTATGAATCAGAACTTACTGAATGGAAGGGCCGAGGACGACCAGCCACCACGAGTGCAGCAACCAGTGCGCAGAACCCTTGGAGATTACACTACTCCACGTGTTACTGGGTTCCAGTCGGCTATTGAGCCACCCGGCATTGAAAACAACACTTGGGAGCTGAAAACCGGTCTTATCCAGATGGTGCAGAATAATCAATTCTCAGGAAGGGTTAACGAAGATCCTCACCAGCACCTCAAGCGCTTTGTTCAGATGTGCAACACAGTCAAAACGAATGGTGTCCCTCCAGAATCTTACTACCTCAGACTGTTTCCGTTCTCGTTGTCCGACAAGGCTAGCAGGTGGCTAGACAGCCACGCTGAAGGTACCTTTACCACATGGAATAGGCTGGCCGAAGCTTTTCTCCAACAGTACTTCCCACCATCAAAGACAGCTCATTTCCGGAACAAAATCATATCGTTCAGCTCTATTGATGGTGAGACTCTGTATGACTCATGGGAGAGGTACAAGGAGCTGACGAGGATGTGCCCACACCACAATCTAGAGTAGTGGCAGATTATTGACACCTTCTATCAGGGGATCGATCAGGGGATGCGCACCTTAATTAATCAAGCAACAGGTGGGGGACTGAACCAAGTCCCGCTAGAGGACACCTATGAGATTATAAAGAGGATAGCTCAAGACTACCCCCTCTGGACGAGTGATCGAGGTAACCCTAGGGACAGGAAGGGCGTGCAGGATTTATGCCAAGCTGAGAGCACTAATGACATCGCTCGGTTAGCTGATACAATGAAGATACTCGCCATCGAGATCTAAAGCATGAAGCTAGGAAGCAGCATGAGGTCCTCGGACGTCGCTCACATTGGCGTGTACTGTCAGATTTGCGGCTCCCCTTCTCACTACGCAGATGGCTGTCCAGTAATCGGATCAGATAATCAAGGCAGAAACCAGGAGGATGCTAATTATGTTGGGTAGAATAATCAAGGGACTGGTTTTGGCTATGGTTCAGCAACTAATAGGTGGGACAGCCAGAACAGGAACAATCCTAAACTCTCTTATAAGCCGCAGGATCAGGTAGCACCGGGATTCCCTTACAGGCAGCAGCAAGACAATGCTCCCTACCAGCCGAGGAATCATTACAACAACCAGACCCAGCAGCAGCAAAATCAGAATTCTGGGAGCTATAACAATCGAGATCAGCCCCAACGAGATCAGAATTCAGAATCGACGTCAAACATTGAAGCCATGCTAGCCAGCTTCATAGTCGAACAGCGAAACACATCTGCTGATCAACACAGAATGTTCGAGGAACAGTGAAAGGCATCCGAGCAAACTGCCACTGAGGTAAGAAACCTGCAAAAGACGGTCGAGCAGCTCGCTATCCAGAACAGAATGCTGGAGACTCAGGTGGCTCAGCAGGCAAATTCAGCACCGAGAGAGCTTGGGAAACTCCCTTCAAAACCAGAGCACCATCATAGGGAATCCATGAATGCCATCACTCTCCTAGGAGGAAAACATATTGAAATGGTGCCAGCTCAAGCCACTCGTACTCCAGCTGCAAAATCTACACTTGATTCTACACCTGTCGAAAGGGAAACGTCGAAGGAAGCTGAAAACCGAGCTAAAAATTCTGCGCCTACTGTTGAACCAGCTCCCTATATGCCACCGATCCCATTCCCTCAGCAACTCAAGGGTGCAAGAAGAGATAAGGAATTCATGCAGTTCGTCGATAAAGTTCGTACTCTTTACATCACGATGCCCTTCACCGATGCAATCACGCAGATTCCAACTTATGCCCAATTCATGAAGGAGATTATGAGTGGGAAAAGAAAGATTGACGGAACCGAGAACGTGGCCGTGAGCGAGGAATGTAGTGCAGCCACACACCAGCCCATGCCACTTAAGCTTCAAGACTCAGGGAGTTTTTCTATCCCTTGTGATATTGGTGGTATTATTGTTCGTCGTGCTCTGTGTGATCTTGGTGCTATTGTGTCTATCATGCCATATTCTATGTATGCTAAACTGAAATTGGGTGATCTCTATCCTACTAATGTCACTATTCGCCTTGCGGATCGTTCTTGTAGACTCCCGAGAGGGATTCTGAAGGATGTTCCAGTCAAGGTGAAGAACCTATATTTTCCTGCTGATTTCATAGTGTTGGACATCTCTGAGGACGTAGATATCCCAATTATTCTTGGTAGACCATTTCTATACACAGCTAAGGCAGTCATTGACATGGATAGAGGTTCCTTAGCTTTGCGAATAGGGAATGAGAGAGTCATTTTTGATTTACCTGACATGTCTAAGAATCCTAGTCTGTTTGCTAATTGTGATAAACTGGACTGTACTGATGTTGATGATCCTATTTTGCTAACCTCTATCGAGCCTTACAGAGTTTTACAGGGCTGCCCCATCCCAATGAATATATGCGCAGTGAGCACAGAGGGAGTAGCTGATGCTGAGCAGACTATCGGTTCAGGTAAGGAACCTTGCGAGGAAGAGCCGCAACCGCTTCATACACATGAAATGGGTGAACTTCTTGACCCAGGTGATGTCTTTAAGGAGAGGACGAACGCCTGTTATGATAAGCGAATGGTGCGCAGAAAATTCAGAAGAGGCGCACAGTTTCTTCTCTACAAATCACGCCTTAAATTATTCCCTGGAAAGTTGCGCACCAAGTGGAGTGGTCCTTACACAGCGGCGAGAGCATACTTAGATGACCGCGTAAAGCTTGGTACCAAGGGAGGAAAGTCAGTGGCGGTCGACAGGCTACGCCTTGAGCATCACGTCCTGAAGCACCGGGAACCGCCTGACGACATCGATAACATCATGCTTCTCGGCAAAGGATCTCAGCCAGGGACCTCCCGAGAATACTTCTAGCCCCACCTCCCTTGCTGAGTCTCGCCAAGATGTTAAACTAGGTCTCTTCGGGGAGTAACCCGCGCTGTAAGTACTTAGCTAGTTTTCATTTGCATTTGCATTGTGTGATTTCTCGTGTGTGCAGCGATTTTAAGTGTGGAGTCTTGGTAGAAAAAAAACAGCAGTATTTTCAGTCCCGTGACAGCCCGTGACAATAGGATCGTCACGGGACAATGGTTCTGTCACGGGACAATGGTTCTGTCACGGGACCCGGCCGAAGCAGTGCAAGTTTTCACCCCCGTGACGTCCCGTGACAGCCCGTGACGAGATTGGTGTCACGGGACCTGCTCGAATTCAGACTGAGTATTTTGCCTATGCGGTTCAATTTTTGCACTCTATTTATTTGGCACCCCTTTCCAGGTTTCTCCGTGATTATCGATGCTAACCTATTACTTGTGAAGCTTTGTGTGTTTTATCTTTATATCTACCAGCTCACAAGTCGTGTTTCACTCCCCGAGCATCGCTTAATCTCCATGGATTTCGCGCCACCACGCACGAGTGAAGTTCCTATGCTTTTTCTTATCTTATATTTTCGCTTAGGGACTAAGCTCGCTTTTAAGTGTGGAGTGGGTTCGCATAGTCACATACATTGCATATCACATTCACTCTTGCATATGCTCAACTGTCTATGTATTGCGATTGAAATCCTCATTTTCTACGATACTCCTTGACTGATTGACATTCTTTTGGATTCAAAGTCTAGGACGTGAAATAGTTTTATTCGTATGTGTATTCTCTTGAGTCAGTATCACTGCTAGCCATTGCCTATCACATGTTCTACGTATTTCTTGAAGCATGTTTAAGACTTGACATTAGTAGGCACCGTTTCAAAAATGTCAAAAACTTAAAATTGCATATCTTTTTCTAGGTGACCTTAGTACTAGTATGTGTTTCTCTACACTCGTCGCGATTTGCATGCACCCGCCTTTATTCATACACTATGTCAAGCTTTAAGTGTGGAGTTAGACAATTGAGCTTCAAGTTTTCCCCTCAAAAACAAAATTCTCAATTCTGGAAAGTGGGTGAAACATTGGCCCCAAGCATAGTTGTTTTTGAAAGAAAACCAGTTTGAAAAAAAAAATTATATTTTTGTTGATTCTGCGAAAGCAGAAAATACCAAGGACCTGGTGAGAAAAGTCACCCCTGGTATATGGAAAACACTCTTGAAACAATTTCTGCCCCCTTCTGCTTGATGTAGTGTAATTCCACCTTCTCATTGCGTGTAAATCGTGACTTTTCTTGAGAATTCACATGCTAGAATCTAAGGGACGATCCTTGTGCTTGCACTGAATTTTTGATGTAATTTTTCGTACCTTTTTTCCAAAAATCTTTAAGCCGGGCTCCTCTTCTCTTACGGGTCATTACCTAGTCCTTGGCACTTGAGAATGAGCTTTGCGCCAAGAGCCCGTGGACTATCCCTAGATAGCATAGGTGAATGGCGAGCATGTTTTGTGCAACTTTTCACGTTCCTATCCCGTTACGATAGAACTATTTAGAACTTGTGATGAGGCGTTTGTTAGTCGTGTGTACTGACCGTTTGAATACATAACTTATTTGATCTATGATTGTCTGAAAACTTTGATGAAGATGTTTGACTTGAAGTTGAGGTAACACGATGAATCCGAGGTATGACATGACTTTACTGTGACTCGTTGAGCATCATTTCATGCATACACGTTAGTTAGTTGTATAGGGGATTTGTAGGTAGTCCCATTCCTGAAAACCTTCACGAGACTATACTCGTCCTACTAGGGCAGCCTAGGGGTTTAAAGGCTTGATGCATATGCTAAATGCATTCGTGTCCTCTACGACAGTGAGTTATCTTTTTATTTCTGTTTTAGTTAGGATTGATCACATGTCACTTGAGTAGGTAGTTCAGATCCTCTTTGACTGGTTGAGCCTCGTATAGACTTGCATTTTTCTGCCTCTTGTTCTAACTTTGTTCGGGACGAACAAATCCTAAGTGTGGAGTGTTTTGATCGGTCAAGTTCTTGACCTATTATTCACCTCATTCGATGATGGGTTAGGTTTGTTTTTCGAACACTTTGTTATCATTTGATCTCTTTTCCTAGTGTTTCAGGTTTAAATTAAACGATGACTCGAGATGGACCTGATTACACGAAAAGATGAAGAAAATCAGTCTGAACAGCAAATTCTGCCCCAGACCCCGTGACAACTCAATTCATCACGGGCCAAAGAAGGCGTCACGGGACCAAGCCGTAGCAGTGCAAATCCAAGAGCCCGTGACATCCCGTGACGAAGTCTGTGTCACGGGCCATTGCCTCCGTCACGGGACTCAGCCGTAGCGGTGTATTTCTCCTTGCCCGTGACAGCCCGTGATGGATCGGCTGTCACGGGACTTACTCGAACTCAGTTTTTGGAAATCACGGGATTATTTAGGAAACTTTGGGAATTTTGCTATAAATAGAGGGGCTCGACCAGAACTCAAGGTTTTTGATACTTTGGAGAAAAAACCCTAGCTTGGGAGAGAAGACAGAGCTTTCAGAGTGAGGATCGACGAGCTACACCGCGTCTTTACGGTTTACTCGTTTCTTTCTTCCCTTATACACTATTTTTGGTTAACTACCATGAATAGTGAGTAGTCTCCTCTATTCCGGGATCCTACGGATCCCGTGCTATGTAACCCTAACTCTCATGTGATAAATTAAAGTTTTTGTTTATGCGAATCGATTATTCAATTTCATTGTGTGCTTAATTTTATCGTTCTATGCATGTACTTACATCAAAGGGTATGTTTGCATAGGTAGAACGTATTTAGGTTATATGCCGAAAGGTGGATGGGCCCTAGGGATTAACCGGAACGCGTGAAATTGATATTAGGTCATGTTTACATGAATTAATAGGAAAACCATTAGTTTAATAAATCGAAATCATTGATAATCCGTGGATGGGCGGCGTTCAACGAGGGAGATTAATCTAGACAATGATCCGTGGATGGGCGGCTTGTCTAGTGTTATTTTGGTTATATTCCATATTCGATAGCATAAATACTTAACTTGCCATGATTGCATGATTAGTGGGGTTAGCACGGGTGAAGTACGGATTCTGGGATTCTTTCTCTGATAAAAACACAAACTTTATTTTCTGCACTTTAATTTCTGCCCTTTAATTATTGAAATTCTCATAACGAAACGAACCTTTTTAATTGGAATAGCTAAATAGGTCACTTGTTACCTAGTACTCACACGCATTGCTCCTAGGATCGGCCCTTGGCTTACCAAGGATTATAAATTTTATTTGACTGCAATTTGACCCCTAAAACTCATACTTTTGACAACTATAAAGGGTTAAAAATACGCTTGTCAACTTTCCATATGTTCAAACTTTTGCTCACATCATTTATCATATCATCTTTTTGGCACTTCTTTCTTATTATCGATGCTAACCTATACCATGTGCAGCTCTATATGTTTATTCGTTCATCTACCAGCTCACAAGTCATATTTCACTCACCAGCCATCGTTTAATTCTCTTTGGATTTTGCGCCATCACGCACGAGTGAAGTTCCTATGCACTTTTTCTTATTCTATATTTCCGCTTAGGGACTAAGCTTGCCTTTAAGTGTCGAGTGGGTAGCGCATAGTCACATGCATTGCATAGTCACACATTCACTCTAGCATATGCTCAACTGTCTATGTATTGCGATTGAAATCCTCGTTTTCTACGATACTCCTTGACTGATTGACACTCATTTGGATTTAAAGTCTAGGACTTGAAATAGTTTTAACCGTGTGTGTATTCTTTTGAGTCAGTATCATTGCTAGCCTTTGACTATCACATGTTCTACGTATTTCTTAAAGCATGTTTGAGACTTGAAATTAGTAGGCACCGGTTCAAAAATGTCAAAAACTTAAATTGCACCTCTTTTTCTAGGTGACCTTAGTACTAGTATGTTTTTCTCTACATTCGTCGTGATTTGCATGCACCCGCCTTTATTCATACACTATGTCAAGCTTTAAGTGTGGAGTTAGACAATTGACCTTCAAGTTTTCCCCTCAAAAACAAAATTCTCAATTCTGGAAAGTGGGTGAAACATTGGCCCCAAGCATAGTTGTTTTTGAAAGAAAACCAGTTTGAAAAAAAAAATTATATTTTTGTTGATTCTGCGAAAGCAGAAAATACCAAGGACCTGGTGAGAAAAGTCACCCCTGGTATATGGAAAACACTCTTGAAACAATTTCTGCCCCCTTCTGCTTGATGTAGTGTAATTCCACCTTCTCATTGCATGCAAATCGTGACTTTTCTTGAGAATTCACATGCTAGAATCTAAGGGACGATCCTTGTGCTTGCACTGAATTTTTGATGTAATTTTTCGTACCTTTTTTCCAAAAATCTTTAAGCCGGGCTCCTCTTCTCTTACGGGTCATTACCTAGTCCTTGGCACTTGAGAATGAGCTTTGCGCCAAGAGCCCGTGGACTATCCCTAGATAGCATAGGTGAATGGCGAGCATGTTTTGTGCAACTTTTCACGTTCCTATCCCGTTACGATAGAACTATTTAGAACTTGTGATGAGGCGTTTGTTAGTCGTGTGTACTGACCGTTTGAATACATAACTTGTTTGATCTATGATTGTCTGAAAACTTTGATGAAGATGTTTGACTTGAAGTTGAGGTAACACGATGAATCCGAGGTATGACATGACTTTACTGTGACTCGTTGAGCATCATTTCATGCATACACGTTAGTTAGTTGTATAGGGGATTTGTAGGTAGTCCCATTCCTGAAAACCTTCACGAGACTATACTCGTCCTACTAGGGCAGCCTAGGGGTTTAAAGGCTTGATGCATATGCTAAATGCATTCGTGTCCTCTACGACAGTGAGTTATCTTTTTATTTCTGTTTTAGTTAGGATTGATCACATGTCACTTGAGTAGGTAGTTCAGATCCTCTTTGACTGGTTGAGCCTCGTAAAGACTTGCATTTTTCTGCCTCTTGTTCTAACTTTGTTCGGGACGAACAAATCCTAAGTGTGGAGTGTTTTGATCGGTCAAGTTCTTGACCTATTATTCACCTCATTCGATGATGGGTTAGGTTTGTTTTTCGAACACTTTGTTATCATTTGATCTCTTTTCCTAGTGTTTCAGGTTTAAATTAAACGATGACTCGAGATGGACCTGATTACACGAAAAGATGAAGAAAATCAGTCTAAACAGCAAATTCTGCCCCAGACCCCGTGACAACTCAATTCATCACGGGCCAAAGAAGGCGTCACGGGACCAAGCCGTAGCAGTGCAAATCCAAGAGCCCGTGACATCCCGTGACGAAGTCTGTGTCACGGGCCATTGCCTCCGTCACGGGACTCAGCCGTAGAGGTGTATTTCTCCTTGCCCGTGACAGCCCGTGATGGATCGGCTGTCACGGGACTTACTCGAACTCAGTTTTTGGAAATCACGGGATTATTTAGGAAACTTTGGGAATTTTGCTATAAATAGAGGGGCTCGACCAGAACTCAAGGTTTTTGATACTTTGGAGAAAAAACCCTAGCTTGGGAGAGAAGACAGAGCTTTCAGAGTGAGGATCGACGAGCTACACCGCGTCTTTACGGTTTACTCGTTTCTTTCTTCCCTTATACACTATTTTTGGTTAACTACCATGAATAGTGAGTAGTCTCCTCTATTCCGGGATCCTACGGATCCCGTGCTATGTAACCCTAACTCTCATGTGATAAATTAAAGTTTTTGTTTATGCGAATCGATTATTCAATTTCATTGTGTGCTTAATTTTATCGTTCTATGCATGTACTTACATCAAAGGGTATGTTTGCATAGGTAGAACGTATTTAGGTTATATGCCGAAAGGTGGATGGGCCCTAGGGATTAACCGGAACGCGTGAAATTGATATTAGGTCATGTTTACATGAATTAATAGGAAAACCATTAGTTTAATAAATCGAAATCGTTGATAATCCGTGGATGGGCGGCGTTCAACGAGGGAGATTAATCTAGACAATGATCCGTGGATGGGCGGCTTGTCTAGTGTTATTTTGGTTATATTCCATATTCGATAGCATAAATACTTAACTTGCCATGATTGCATGATTAGTGGGGTTAGCACGGGTGAAGTACGGATTCTGGGATTCTTTCTCTGATAAAAACACAAACTTTATTTTCTGCACTTTAATTTCTGCCTATTAATTATTGAAATTCTCATAACGAAACGAACCTTTTTAATTGGAATAGCTAAATAGGTCAGTTGTTACCTAGTACTCACACGCATTGCTCCTAGGATAGACCCTTGGCTTACCAAGGATTATAAATTTTATTTGACTGCAATTTGACCCCTAAAACTCATACTTTTGACAACTATAAAGGGTTAAAAATACGCTTGTCAACTTTCCATATGTTCAAACTTTTGCTCACATCATTTATCATATCATCTTTTTGGCACTTCTTTCTTATTATCGATGCTAACCTATACCATGTGCAGCTCTATATGTTTATTCGTTCATCTACCAGCTCACAAGTCATATTTCACTCACCAGCCATCGTTTAATACTCTTTGGATTTTGCGCCATCACGCACGAGTGAAGTTCCTATGCACTTTTTCTTATTCTATATTTCCGCTTAGGGACTAAGCTTGCCTTTAAGTGTGGAGTGGGTAGCGCATAGTCACATGCATTGCATAGTCACACATTCACTCTAGCATATGCTCAACTGTCTATGTATTGCGATTGAAATCCTCGTTTTCTACGATACTCCTTGACTGATTGACACTCATTTGGATTTAAAGTCTAGGACTTGAAATAGTTTTAACCGTGTGTGTATTCTTTTGAGTCAGTATCATTGCTAGCCTTTGACTATCACTTGTTCTACGTATTTCTTAAAGCATGTTTGAGACTTGAAATTAGTAGGCACCGGTTCAAAAATGTCAAAAACTTAAATTGCATCTCTTTTTCTAGGTGACCTTAGTACTAGTATGTTTTTCTCTACATTCGTCGTGATTTGCATGCACCCGCCTTTATTCATACACTATGTCAAGCTTTAAGTGTGGAGTTAGACAATTGACCTTCAAGTTTTCCCCTCAAAAACAAAATTCTCAATTCTGGAAAGTGGGTGAAACATTGGCCCCAAGCATAGTTGTTTTTGAAAGAAAACCAGTTTGAAAAAAAAATTATATTTTTGTTGATTCTGCGAAAGCAGAAAATACCAAGGACCTGGTGAGAAAAGTCACCCCTGGTATATGGAAAACACTCTTGAAACAATTTCTGCCCCCTTCTGCTTGATGTAGTGTAATTCCACCTTCTCATTGCATGCAAATCGTGACTTTTCTTGAGAATTCACATGCTAGAATCTAAGGGACGATCCTTGTGCTTGCACTGAATTTTTGATGTAATTTTTCGTACCTTTTTTCCAAAAATCTTTAAGCCGGGCTCCTCTTCTCTTACGGGTCATTACCTAGTCCTTGGCACTTGAGAATGAGCTTTGCGCCAAGAGCCCGTGGACTATCCCTAGATAGCATAGGTGAATGGCGAGCATGTTTTGTGCAACTTTTCACGTTCCTATCCCGTTACGATAGAACTATTTAGAACTTGTGATGAGGCGTTTGTTAGTCGTGTGTACTGACCGTTTGAATACATAACTTGTTTGATCTATGATTGTCTGAAAACTTTGATGAAGATGTTTGACTTGAAGTTGAGGTAACACGATGAATCCGAGGTATGACATGACTTTACTGTGACTCGTTGAGCATCATTTCATGCATACACGTTAGTTAGTTGTATAGGGGATTTGTAGGTAGTCCCATTCCTGAAAACCTTCACGAGACTATACTCGTCCTACTAGGGCAGCCTAGGGGTTTAAAGGCTTGATGCATATGCTAAATGCATTCGTGTCCTCTACGACAGTGAGTTATCTTTTTATTTCTGTTTTAGTTAGGATTGATCACATGTCACTTGAGTAGGTAGTTCAGATCCTCTTTGACTGGTTGAGCCTCGTATAGACTTGCATTTTTCTGCCTCTTGTTCTAACTTTGTTCGGGACGAACAAATCCTAAGTGTGGAGTGTTTTGATCGGTCAAGTTCTTGACCTATTATTCACCTCATTCGATGATGGGTTAGGTTTGTTTTTCGAACACTTTGTTATCATTTGATCTCTTTTCCTAGTGTTTCAGGTTTAAATTAAACGATGACTCGAGATGGACCTGATTACACGAAAAGATGAAGAAAATCAGTCTAAACAGCAAATTCTGCCCCAGACCCCGTGACAACTCAATTCATCACGGGCCAAAGAAGGCGTCACGGGACCAAGCCGTAGCAGTGCAAATCCAAGAGCCCGTGACATCCCGTGACGAAGTCTGTGTCACGGGCCATTGCCTCCGTCACGGGACTCAGCCGTAGCGGTGTATTTCTCCTTGCCCGTGACAGCCCGTGATGGATCGGCTGTCACGGGACTTACTCGAACTCAGTTTTTGGAAATCACGGGATTATTTAGGAAACTTTGGGAATTTTGCTATAAATAGAGGGGCTCGACCAGAACTCAAGGTTTTTGATACTTTGGAGAAAAAACCCTAGCTTGGGAGAGAAGACAGAGCTTTCAGAGTGAGGATCGACGAGCTACACCGCGTCTTTACGGTTTACTCGTTTCTTTCTTCCCTTATACACTATTTTTGGTTAACTACCATGAATAGTGAGTAGTCTCCTCTATTCCGGGATCCTACGGATCCCGTGCTATGTAACCCTAACTCTCATGTGATAAATTAAAGTTTTTGTTTATGCGAATCGATTATTCAATTTCATTGTGTGCTTAATTTTATCGTTCTATGCATGTACTTACATCAAAGGGTATGTTTGCATAGGTAGAACGTATTTAGGTTATATGCCGAAAGGTGGATGGGCCCTAGGGATTAACCGGAACGCGTGAAATTGATATTAGGTCATGTTTACATGAATTAATAGGAAAACCATTAGTTTAATAAATCGAAATCGTTGATAATCCGTGGATGGGCGGCGTTCAACGAGGGAGATTAATCTAGACAATGATCCGTGGATGGGCGGCTTGTCTAGTGTTATTTTGGTTATATTCCATATTCGATAGCATAAATACTTAACTTGCCATGATTGCATGATTAGTGGGGTTAGCACGGGTGAAGTACGGATTCTGGGATTCTTTCTCTGATAAAAACACAAACTTTATTTTCTGCACTTTAATTTCTGCCCTTTAATTATTGAAATTCTCATAACGAAACGAACCTTTTTAATTGGAATAGCTAAATAGGTCACTTGTTACCTAGTACTCACACGCATTGCTCCTAGGATCGGCCCTTGGCTTACCAAGGATTATAAATTTTATTTGACTGCAATTTGACCCCTAAAACTCATACTTTTGACAACTATAAAGGGTTAAAAATACGCTTGTCAACTTTCCATATGTTCAAACTTTTGCTCACATCATTTATCATATCATCTTTTTGGCACTTCTTTCTTATTATCGATGCTAACCTATACCATGTGCAGCTCTATATGTTTATTCGTTCATCTACCAGCTCACAAGTCATATTTCACTCACCAGCCATCGTTTAATTCTCTTTGGATTTTGCGCCATCACGCACGAGTGAAGTTCCTATGCACTTTTTCTTATTCTATATTTCCGCTTAGGGACTAAGCTTGCCTTTAAGTGTCGAGTGGGTAGCGCATAGTCACATGCATTGCATAGTCACACATTCACTCTAGCATATGCTCAACTGTCTATGTATTGCGATTGAAATCCTCGTTTTCTACGATACTCCTTGACTGATTGACACTCATTTGGATTTAAAGTCTAGGACTTGAAATAGTTTTAACCGTGTGTGTATTCTTTTGAGTCAGTATCATTGCTAGCCTTTGACTATCACATGTTCTACGTATTTCTTAAAGCATGTTTGAGACTTGAAATTAGTAGGCACCGGTTCAAAAATGTCAAAAACTTAAATTGCATCTCTTTTTCTAGGTGACCTTAGTACTAGTATGTTTTTCTCTACATTCGTCGTGATTTGCATGCACCCGCCTTTATTCATACACTATGTCAAGCTTTAAGTGTGGAGTTAGACAATTGACCTTCAAGTTTTCCCCTCAAAAACAAAATTCTCAATTCTGGAAAGTGGGTGAAACATTGGCCCCAAGCATAGTTGTTTTTGAAAGAAAACCAGTTTGAAAAAAAAAATTATATTTTTGTTGATTCTGCGAAAGCAGAAAATACCAAGGACCTGGTGAGAAAAGTCACCCCTGGTATATGGAAAACACTCTTGAAACAATTTCTGCCCCCTTCTGCTTGATGTAGTGTAATTCCACCTTCTCATTGCATGCAAATCGTGACTTTTCTTGAGAATTCACATGCTAGAATCTAAGGGACGATCCTTGTGCTTGCACTGAATTTTTGATGTAATTTTTCGTACCTTTTTTCCAAAAATCTTTAAGCCGGGCTCCTCTTCTCTTACGGGTCATTACCTAGTCCTTGGCACTTGAGAATGAGCTTTGCGCCAAGAGCCCGTGGACTATCCCTAGATAGCATAGGTGAATGGCGAGCATGTTTTGTGCAACTTTTCACGTTCCTATCCCGTTACGATAGAACTATTTAGAACTTGTGATGAGGCGTTTGTTAGTCGTGTGTACTGACCGTTTGAATACATAACTTGTTTGATCTATGATTGTCTGAAAACTTTGATGAAGATGTTTGACTTGAAGTTGAGGTAACACGATGAATCCGAGGTATGACATGACTTTACTGTGACTCGTTGAGCATCATTTCATGCATACACGTTAGTTAGTTGTATAGGGGATTTGTAGGTAGTCCCATTCCTGAAAACCTTCACGAGACTATACTCGTCCTACTAGGGCAGCCTAGGGGTTTAAAGGCTTGATGCATATGCTAAATGCATTCGTGTCCTCTACGACAGTGAGTTATCTTTTTATTTCTGTTTTAGTTAGGATTGATCACATGTCACTTGAGTAGGTAGTTCAGATCCTCTTTGACTGGTTGAGCCTCGTATAGACTTGCATTTTTCTGCCTCTTGTTCTAACTTTGTTCGGGACGAACAAATCCTAAGTGTGGAGTGTTTTGATCGGTCAAGTTCTTGACCTATTATTCACCTCATTCGATGATGGGTTAGGTTTGTTTTTCGAACACTTTGTTATCATTTGATCTCTTTTCCTAGTGTTTCAGGTTTAAATTAAACGATGACTCGAGATGGACCTGATTACACGAAAAGATGAAGAAAATCAGTCTAAACAGCAAATTCTGCCCCAGACCCCGTGACAACTCAATTCATCACGGGCCAAAGAAGGCGTCACGGGACCAAGCCGTAGCAGTGCAAATCCAAGAGCCCGTGACATCCCGTGACGAAGTCTGTGTCACGGGCCATTGCCTCCGTCACGGGACTCAGCCGTAGCGGTGTATTTCTCCTTGCCCGTGACAGCCCGTGATGGATCGGCTGTCACGGGACTTACTCGAACTCAGTTTTTGGAAATCACGGGATTATTTAGGAAACTTTGGGAATTTTGCTATAAATAGAGGGGCTCGACCAGAACTCAAGGTTTTTGATACTTTGGAGAAAAAACCCTAGCTTGGGAGAGAAGACAGAGCTTTCAGAGTGAGGATCGACGAGCTACACCGCGTCTTTACGGTTTACTCGTTTCTTTCTTCCCTTATACACTATTTTTGGTTAACTACCATGAATAGTGAGTAGTCTCCTCTATTCCGGGATCCTACGGATCCCGTGCTATGTAACCCTAACTCTCATGTGATAAATTAAAGTTTTTGTTTATGCGAATCGATTATTCAATTTCATTGTGTGCTTAATTTTATCGTTCTATGCATGTACTTACATCAAAGGGTATGTTTGCATAGGTAGAACGTATTTAGGTTATATGCCGAAAGGTGGATGGGCCCTAGGGATTAACCGGAACGCGTGAAATTGATATTAGGTCATGTTTACATGAATTAATAGGAAAACCATTAGTTTAATAAATCGAAATCGTTGATAATCCGTGGATGGGCGGCGTTCAACGAGGGAGATTAATCTAGACAATGATCCGTGGATGGGCGGCTTGTCTAGTGTTATTTTGGTTATATTCCATATTCGATAGCATAAATACTTAACTTGCCATGATTGCATGATTAGTGGGGTTAGCACGGGTGAAGTACGGATTCTGGGATTCTTTCTCTGATAAAAACACAAACTTTATTTTCTGCACTTTAATTTCTGCCCTTTAATTATTGAAATTCTCATAACGAAACGAACCTTTTTAATTGGAATAGCTAAATAGGTCACTTGTTACCTAGTACTCACACGCATTGCTCCTAGGATCGGCCCTTGGCTTACCAAGGATTATAAATTTTATTTGACTGCAATTTGACCCCTAAAACTCATACTTTTGACAACTATAAAGGGTTAAAAATACGCTTGTCAACTTTCCATATGTTCAAACTTTTGCTCACATCATTTATCATATCATCTTTTTGGCACTTCTTTCTTATTATCGATGCTAACCTATACCATGTGCAGCTCTATATGTTTATTCGTTCATCTACCAGCTCACAAGTCATATTTCACTCACCAGCCATCGTTTAATTCTCTTTGGATTTTGCGCCATCACGCACGAGTGAAGTTCCTATGCACTTTTTCTTATTCTATATTTCTGCTTAGGGACTAAGCTTGCCTTTAAGTGTCGAGTGGGTAGCGCATAGTCACATGCATTGCATAGTCACACATTCACTCTAGCATATGCTCAACTGTCTATGTATTGCGATTGAAATCCTCGTTTTCTACGATACTCCTTGACTGATTGACACTCATTTGGATTTAAAGTCTAGGACTTGAAATAGTTTTAACCGTGTGTGTATTCTTTTGAGTCAGTATCATTGCTAGCCTTTGACTATCACATGTTCTACGTATTTCTTAAAGCATGTTTGAGACTTGAAATTAGTAGGCACCGGTTCAAAAATGTCAAAAACTTAAATTGCATCTCTTTTTCTAGGTGACCTTAGTACTAGTATGTTTTTCTCTACATTCGTCGTGATTTGCATGCACCCGCCTTTATTCATACACTATGTCAAGCTTTAAGTGTGGAGTTAGACAATTGACCTTCAAGTTTTCCCCTCAAAAACAAAGTTCTTAATTTTGGAAAGTGGGTGAAACATTGGCCCCAAGCATAGTTGTTTTTGAAAGAAAATCAGTTTGAAAAAAAAATATATATATATGTATATGCTTTTGTTGATTCTGCGAAAGCAGAAAAATACCAAGGACCTGGTGAGAAAAGTCACCCCCGGTATATGGAAAACACTCTTGAAACAATTTCTGCCCCCTTCTGCTTGATGTAGTGTAATTCCATCTTCTCATTGCGTGCAAATCATGATTTGTCTTGCGTATTCATGTATAGAAACTAAGGGACGATCCTCGTGCTTGCACTGAAATTTTGATGCAAATTTTCGTACTATTTTTCAGAAAATCCTTAAGCCAAGCTCCTCTTCTCTTACGGGTCATTGCTCAGTCCTTGGCACTTGAGAATGAGCTCTGCGCCAAGAGCCCGTGGACTATCCCTAGATAGCATAGGTGAATGGCGAGCATGTTTTGTGTAACTATTCATGTTCTTATCACATTGCTATAGGACTAATTAGAACGTGTGATTAGTCGATTGCTAGCCGTGTGTACTGACCGTTTGAACGCATAAATCGTTTAATCTATGATTGTCTGAAAACTTTGATGAAGATGTTTGACTTGAAGTTGAGGTAACACGATGAATCCGAGGTATGACATGACTTTACTGTGACTTGTTGAGCATCATTCATGCATACACGTTAGTTAGTTGTACAGGGGATTTGTAGGTAGTTCCATTCCTGAAAACCTTCACGAGACTATACTCGTCCTACTAGGGCAGTCTATAGGTTTAAAGGCTTGATGCATACGCTAAATGCATTCGTGTCCTCTACGACAGTGAGTTATCTTTTTATTTTCATGCTTAGTTAGAATTGATCACATGTCACTTGAGTAGGGTAGCTCTTATGGTCGTCGGGCATTGCATCCTCTCATGTATGTATTCTGCCATGTGTTCGACATTTGTTCGGGACGAACAAATCCTAAGTGTGGAGTGTTTTGAGCAGTCGATATTTCGACTAATTATTCGCTACATTCGATGAAGGATTAGGTTCATTCTCCCGGCAAATTGTCTCTATTTGATGTTTTTCTCTAGTGTTTCAGGTTAAATCGGCATATCATTGCTCCTTAGGCTTGAGATGTCAAAAGAACGAAAAAGATTGACAAAAGGCAAGAAAAGGGCTCAGCCTTGCCGTGACCTGCCGTAACCCTCTTGGACATTACGGCACGTCACGGTAGGATTTTACTCAGAAGATTTCAGCCTTGGCTGTGACCTGCCGTAACCAAAAGGAAGATCACGGCAGTCACGGCACCTATTTTGCCCAGTGGAATTCAGCCCTGGCCGTGACCTGCCGTAACCTGTCCATAGGTCACGGTAGATTACGGCACATGCGAGAAAAATTATCAGATTATTTCCAAAAATCGATTTTGGGCTTTCTGGCCTTTTTGGACTATCTATATAAAGAAACACGACCAGAATTGATGGGTGTTGCAATTTTGGAGAAAAACCCTAACTTGGGAGAGAAGACAGAGTTTTCATCGTGAGGATCAACGAGCCAATCGTCTACGGTTTATTCGTTTCTTCCTTTCTTTACACTATTTTTGGTTAATCGCCATGAATAGCGAGTAGTCTTCTTAATTCCGGGATCCTACGGATCCCGTGCTATGTAACCCTAACTCTCATGTGATCAATTGAAGTTCATTATTTATGCAATTCAAATATTCAATTTCATTGCGTGCTTAATTTTATCGTTCTATGCATGTATTTACATCAAAGGGTATGTTTGCATTGATAGAACGTATTTAGGTTATATGCCGAAAGGTGGATGGGCCCTAGGGATTAACCGGATTGCATGAAATTGATGTTAGGTCATGTTTACATGATTTAATAGGAAAACCTTTAATTTAATAAATCAAAATCGTTGATAATCCGTGGATGGGCGGCGTTCAACGATGGAGATTAATCTAGAAAATGATCCGTGGATGGGCGGCGTGTCTAGTGTTATTTCGGTTATGTTCTATATTCGATAGCATGAATAATTAACGTAGAATGATTGCATGATTAGTGGGGTTAGCACGGGTGAAGTACGGATTCTGGGATTCTTTCTCTGAATTAATACAACCATTTATTTTCTGCTATTTAATTTCTGCTTGTTTTAACACCACAAAACCTTTTGTCACTCGGAATAGCTAAATAGGTCACACTGCTAGCTAGTATTCACACGCACTGCTCTTTGGATCGACCCTTGGCTTACCAAGGTTATAAATTTTGTTTGACTGCAACTTGACCCCTAAAACGTATAAATTGACAACTAAAAAGGGTTAAAAATACGCTTGTCAAGGGTCTTAGGACTCTCCTTGGTACTCTTTGATCATATATATACATTGATATTCATATGGATGATTGTTGATTTCATTTTCTCTTGTGTTATGAATGTAATGCACTCTAGGTGTTTGATAAAATGCTTAAGTGACAACTTAGACTAAAACTTGAACCTAGGACTTGGAAACCCTTGGGGATAGTTCTAGGATGGAGAAAATGATCTATATCTTGAATCATGTAAGTGAACCTTAGGATATGGATGCTTGACTAAGGATTGAATGTTGAATTTATTAGAGTTAGTCATTAAGCGAATCATCAATTAATCCCATCTAATGGTGTCAAATTCATGTTCTCTATGCACTTCATTTATGACATGCTACTAAGTGTTTGATAAAATGCCTAAGTAACATGTTGAATCTAGTTTGGATAATGGAGAATGTAATCCTATCTAGTGTATGCATTTGTTGTTAACTAGTCCCCGAGTTCATAGTATTTATTACCTTATGAAGACATTCCAATGATAATAGTGCTATGGAATGAACCAATTACCTCGAGAGAGTGAGGTTCGAGCTATAAGAGAGCTTGGCTAGGATTAGATTCACATGAGAATTGGTCTATCTTAGTCTAAGCTAGGTTTTCTACAATGCATGGGTAGAAAGTGAACTAGTGCGTATGTTCATTGCATTTATCTCCCACCCATAGGACGATAATGCAATGGAATGAGCCGATATCTTTGAATGACTGAGGTTCGAGTTAAGAAGGTTCAAAACTATTTGACTACCATGCAATGTTTGAATATCGTGTATGTGATCATTGGGAAATTGCCAAGGAGGGGAGTAACCCCTCGAAACACCTCTTACTTATCTTTTATCCCTAAATACTCGTCACATAGGATTTAGAATATACAAACCTTTATACATTTTTTGTTAGAATAGCCGAATGGAAACACAATCTTAAATAGTGTATGTGCTTGGCTTGCTCCTCTTGGTTCAACCCGGTACCCTACCGGTCATTATAAATTGTTTTTGACCTCTACGACGACCCTCTTCTAAACCGACACATCGGGAGGGTAAAAATAGATGTTGTCTCATAGTTCACTCATTTCATGCCATGCTTATCATTTTAGAATGGACACTTGCATTCATGTACTTTATCCCTAACATGAGAGTGTTAAAACCACATAGGCTTGTGACTATCAACTCTAAATCTCTATAAATCACATCTAGCCTACTTTTCATTTTTATTGGATCTTGAACTTAGAACCGACCTAGTCCTATGAATGTGCATTCGTGTGAATCAATATCATTGCTATCCCTTGTCTATCTAATTTTCTAAGTATTTTCATTGAAATACCTTGGATTAAGTTTTAGCAAGCACTTTTCAAAAAAATTCATGAAAAACATAGACCTCTTGTATGCTCCTTGGTGACTTGAGTTCTTTTAATTTAGTGTCTTGCTTATGATTGTTTCCTGCGCATTCCATACATTCCTTGAACATATTGTCAAGTTTTAAGTGTGGAGTCAAAAACAAAAGAGGGCAACAAAAAAGGCCCCATTTTCATGGTCAAAAGAGGGCAAATCCCCGACCAAAAACTTTCTCAAAGGCCACGAGAAGTTTTCATCGAAAATATACAAATGTCGGGGGTTAGGAAGAAAAGTTCCCCCTCGAAAGCATTTGTAGGCCAAAGGCCATTTGAAAAGAAAATAAAATGCACTT
Organism: Rhodiola kirilowii; assembly: GCA_033675215.1. Taxonomy (NCBI): domain Eukaryota; kingdom Viridiplantae; phylum Streptophyta; class Magnoliopsida; order Saxifragales; family Crassulaceae; genus Rhodiola; species Rhodiola kirilowii. The sequence continues at coordinate 62,018,707 of CM066201.1, forward strand.
AAAACTTGACTTTGTGTTCTTCCATCATTCTACATTTGTGCGGGTGCATCATTTGTTTTGTGTGCTAGTTGGATTAACTCTTGGACGACCCATATGCTTGCACGGGAGCTATCACTTGGTCTTTGCTTGTTTTATAAGAACTCTAGTGTCGAACTCCTCTTCTCTTATGGATTACGGCTTAAGCGCCTAAAACTTGGGAATGAGTTCCTTGTCGCGAGCCCATGGACTAGCCCTAGCTAGCATAGGTGAGCGGTTGACACTCTTTTGTGCAAAACTATTAACTTTGATTCACTGTATTGCCTTGAAAATGAGTGGAACTTTGGATGAGGCATTTGATAGCTCTAGTATTGATGAACTTGAATGCACAACCTCATGGGTACTCAAATGGTTCTAAAGTTCTTTTGATGATATTGTGATTGTAGTCCTAGCTTGGGGTGAGGGATTTGTTTTGAGAAATCATCGCCTTGGTTGAGCACTCTTGCATCAATTCTCATGGGATAGGTGCATTTAGGATTTGTGAGTATTCCCTTTTCTGAAAACTCTCACGAGACTATAACTCGTCCACTAGGGTAGCCTAGGGGTTTAAAGGCTTAATGCATACGCTAAATGCATTCGTCACGCCTACGAAAAGGAGCTAGTTAGATTGTACATACTTGTCATTTTCCTTTGAATAACATGATTAGGAATAATGATCGAGACCTTGTGAAATCTAGTGAGGCAAATAGACGAAAAACATAGCACCACTAGCATTTCGACATTTGCATGACCTTGACATATTCTCATACTTTGTTCGGGACGAACAAAACTTAAGTGTGGAGTGTTGATCAGTCGAGTTTTCGACTAATTTATGGTCATTCTTCACTATAGTTTTGGGTCGTTTCCGATGATATTTTGATGTCATTTGACCTCTATCTCTATGTTTCAGGTAGAAAACAAGTCTCTCTCAAGGTCAAAGCCCAAATACGAAAACTCGGGGAAAACCCAAAGATTTAGAGCAAAACAGGGCAGAATGACCTTTCCGGCTTATTTTGGATGCCGAGGGCGCATACGTTGTCCGAATTGGTTGATTCAATGCTTGTTGGAAAGCTAACTCAACGGGCTACAACTTTTTAGTTGACGCCAAGACCAAATTCGGATGGGAAGACCACCAAACATGCCTGGGAAGTGCCAGCCGGTCGGCTGAAATCAGCCAACCGACCGGCTGAATAAAGATTCAGGGAGGCTTGCCCACGTCCATCCCCAGCTGACCGGCTGGGCATTGAGCCGGCCGGATGGATGAAGCCTCCAGAGCACCCTGAATCAAAGCCGTTCCCAACCGACCGGTTTGATTTTCCCATTGTCAACCGACCGGTTGAACTGCTATAGTGCTATTTTTTCACCCGAGGCTATAAATAGAAAGAGGGTTTTTTGACCTAAAGTGTGGAGGTTTTTGGGGAAAAGAAGATTGGAAAAGAGGCTCATCCAAGGTCATCAATCATCATCCAACCAAGGATAAGTGAAGATCAAAGGGAGACATTAGGATTAACCATCCTACTTCTACTTATCTTCTATTCTACTTGTTGTTGCCATTAAACCCTACTCACACCATGTTGTCTTACATGATGTGTGAGTAGTGGATCTTGTGTTTTGAGGGTCTTATGACTCTCCTTGGTACTCTTTGATCACATATATACATTGATATTCATATGGATGATTGTTGGTTTCATTTTCTCTTGTGTTATGAATGGTATGCACTCTAGGTGTTTGATAAAATGCCTAAGTGACAATTTGGACTAAAACGTGAACCTAGGACTTGGAAACCCTTGGGAAAGTTCTAGGATGGAGAAAATGATATATATCTTGAATCATGTAAGTGAACCTTAGGATATGGATGCTTGACTAAGGATTGAATGTTGAATTTATTAGAGTTAGTCATTAAGCGAATCATCAATTAATCTCATCTAATGGTGTCAAATTCATGTTCTCTATGCACTTCATTTATGACATGCTACTAAGTGTTTGATAAAATGCCTAAGTAACATGTTGAATCTAGTTTGGATAATGGAGAATGTGATCCTATCTAGTGTATGCATTTGTTGTTAACTAGTCCCCGAGTTCATAGTATTTATTACCTTATGAAGACATTCCAATGATAATAGTGCTATGGAATGAACCAATTACCTCGACAGAGTGAGGTTCGAGCTATAAGAGAGCTTGGCTAGGATTAGATTCACATGAGAATTGGTCTATCTTAGTCTAAGCTAGGTTTTCTACAATGCATGGGTAGAAAGTGAACTAGTGCGTATGTTCATTGCATTTATCTCCCACCCATAGGACGATAATGCAATGGAATGAGCCGATATCTTTGAATGAGTGAGGTTCGAGTTAAGAAGGTTCAAAACTATTTGACTACCATGCAATGTTTGAATATCGTGTATGTGATCATTGGGAAATTGCCAAGGAGGGGAGTAACCCCTCGAAACACCTCTTACTTATCTTTTATCCCTAAATACTCGTCACATAGGATTTAGAATATACAAACCTTTATACATTTTTTGTTAGAATAGCCGAATGGAAACACGATCTTAAATAGTGTATGTGCTTGGCTTACTCCTCTTGGTTCGACCCGGTACCCTACCGGTCATTATAAATTGTTTTTGACCTCTACGATGACCCTCTTCTAAACCGACACGTCGGGAGGGTAAAAATAGATGTTGTCAGTATGCCATCTTTATGATGTACTCTTGACTTATCTTTGGTTGTATGCTATATTCCTATGTTATTGAAGGTGTTTTACCATTCTTGATTGTGGAAATTTCAGGATATTTATACTCATGCTCTTCTCATGCCAAAATCACCTTCTTTACCTACATATGCAACCAAATGAATATATCTCATTCTCAAGAGTTATGTCATCGGCTCTACAAACGAGGGGAGTTCCTATGCGCCTTTGCCTTTATTTTATCATTCTTTGCGCTTAGGGTCTATGCTTGAATTAAGTGTGGAGTGGGTTAATGCGCATAGTTCACATGCCATGCATAGTATTTTTGATGGACACTTGCATCTTTTGCACCCTATCCCTAACATGAGAGTGTTTTCAACCATATAGGCTTGTGAGTATCAAATCTTAATCCCTATAAATCACATCTAGCCTACTTTTCATTTTTACTGGATCTTAAACTTAGAACCGACCTAGTCCTATGAGTGTGCATTCTTGTGAGTCAATATCATTGCTATCCCTTGTCTATCTAATTTTCTAAGTATTTTCGTTAAAATACCTTGGATTAAGTTTTAGCAAGCACTTTTAAAATTTTCACGAAAAACTTAGATCTTTTGTTTGCTCCTTGGTGACTTGAGTTTTCACGAGAAGTTTTGTGCAAAAATATACAAATGTCGGGGGTTAGGAAGAAAAGTTCCCCCTCGAAACCATTTGTAGGCCAAAGGCCATTTGAAAAAGAACATAAGAAGCACTTAAAACTTGACTTTATGTTCTTCCATCATCCTACTTTTGTGCGGGGGCATCATTTGTATTGTGTGCTAGTTAGATTAACTCTTGGACGACCCTTGTGCTCGCACGGGAGCTCTCAATTGGTGTATGCTTGTTTTATAAGAACTCATAGTGTCAAACTCCTCTTCCCTTATGGATTATGGCTTAAGCGCCTAAAACTTGGGAATGAGTTCCTTGTCGCAAACCCATGGACTAGCCCTAGCTAGCATAGGTGAGCGGTTGACACTCTTTTGTGCAAAACTATTAACTTTGCTTCTATTGTTATTTCTTGAAAATGAGTGGAACTTTGGATGAGACATTTGATAGCTCTAGTATTGATGATCTTGAATGCACAACCTCATGGGACTCAAATGGTTCAAAAGTTCTTTTGATGATAATGTGATGGTAGTCCTAGCTTCGGGTGAGGAATTGGTTTTCAGAAATCCTCACCTTGGTTGAGCACTCTTGAATTCATTCTCATGGAATAGGTGCATTTGGGATTTGTGAGTATTCCCTTTTCTGAAAACTCTCACGAGACTATAACTCGTCCACTAGGGTAGCTGATGGACCAAAATTATACGAATCAAAAACACAGTATAACCCCCTTAATTAGACATTTTGTCTATTTAACTTTTGCTTGTTAGTTCAGATATATTTTTAAAGGGTAATTCAGAGCTTAGAGAGAATACACATTAAAGAGGAGCTTTTAGAGCAGAAAAGATGTTACGAGTTAATCCAAGGTCAAGATCATATGCCGACTGAAGAAATATCAAGGATCCTGACGTTGAAGCACTCATAACAAATTAATCAGAAAAATCAGGAGAGGAATCAAGACAGCCCGGGGAAGAAATACACTGACAATTTTGTGAAAAGACTGCTCAAAACTGTACAAAACTCACACATGGGCAAAGTGACCGGCCACTTGTTGAAGAGGTGACCAAGGGAGGAGCTCCTCCACTTCCACCACCGGCAACCGGCGGCTCCTCCTCCCTTGACCGGCGGCTTTTGGCTCCTCCACATGGCATCTCCTCCTTGCTCCTCCTTCCTCCTCCCTTGGATCAAAAGACATGTGGTGACTCCTCCACCCTCCATTCTTCTCCTCCATGGATGGCCTCCACATGCCACCATCTCCACCCTCCATCTCCACCCTCCATGGCTATAAAAGGAGGAGCTCCTCCCCTCATTTCATAAGCACTCACTTGTAAAAAAACACTTCTCTCTCTAAGTTTGTATTTGTAAGTTTGGCTTTGGAAATAAAGGATAGCTCCCTTGGCGCTTCAACGGTTGTAAGTATTATTTTTAGTATTTATTCAACTATTTTATTTCCTTAGTTATAATGTTTAGCGCGATGAATAGTAGCTAAACTAGTAGTTCGGTCTAAGGGGTGGACTTGTATTATAAAATGTTTTAAGACTATTAACTTAGTGTCTCGCCTTAGTATTCAAAACTTATTCTATGTGCCATATATTCGGTTAGAACGTCCAAGGTAGAGTGGATGCTTGGAATGGCAAAACTCTACAGCGGGGTTCGTAAACTTGTACGGATAAGTGGATGCTTGGAATGGCAAAGCTTATCTGAGAAGTTTGACTTATCTTAAACACCATTTGGTTGATCGGGAATGATTGATCAAATGGATGCACATAGGCTAATATAACCGGGAATAGAGTATTAGTCTAAATAGAATAAGTGTTCTACGTCCTTGGAATAGGCTAGACAGTGTACGCAAATCGAGTGCTTGGAATGGCCTTGATACACCGTTTGAATACTTAGTAGAGTCACTAAAGGTCAATGATAAACAGGATATAATACAAGGCCCCTGAAACCGAATGTTTTCTTTAATTATAAACTGTAATTTACTTTCCAGTCCTAAAACCAACCAACCAACCAATCAATCACTTAGCTGGTAGCTTTAAAACCAACCAACCGACCTAAAACACGCTCTCTCGCTGGATAAACCCCCTCAAAGAACGACTATTCCCCTGATTCCCTTGGGTTCGACCCCTACTTACCACTTACTACCCAGTAGTATAGTCGCGAGTAGCGGACTATTATAAATTTATTCTTGACGTTTGCACATAACGACTGTGCATCCATCAAAATTGGCGCCGTTGCCGGGGAATCAGCCATCGGATAGTTGTTCTTTCCCTCCCCTTTCTTTTTTCTTTCTTTTCCCTATGTCATTACCCATTACGCATGCATGGACAATGCGATTTCTGCCCCTGTTCGGAGGAACGGAGGGAGAAGACCCAGTGCAGCACTGCCGAAACTTCCACCACGTCTGCCACCACATCAAACCTGAGAATGAAGTATTAGAGGAATTTAAGCTGAAATGCTTCAAATTCTCTCTAACCGACTTCGCCACGATATGGTATTACACATCCACCGCTTGCAGTGCAGAACGTTTCGTAGACCTCTGCGTTCCGTTCCTGAAAGAATTCTCCCCACCATCTTTACGCCAAGAAACCTGTGAGAAGATCATGTGCCTTCATCAATCCCGGGATGAGACTTTGGACTAATACTACATGAACTACGATGCCATCGTCTCAAGCTGCACGTGCCATGGATTTACGAAGAAAGTTCTTCTCCAAAAATTTCTTTGTGGGATGAGGGCCGAAGAGCTGGGAAGAGTTAACGAAGCTATGAGAAGGTCTGCCACAAACTTCACCATTGCAGACATGTGGTACCTTATAATCGGCCTGGCCGCTGCCACAAGACGAGTACCCCAAACTGATAAGGAAATGCAGACAGAAGAAGCTGACCCTGAGGCTGATGAAGAAGAAACCACCGAACCGTCGGAAGAGACTCCTGAACCGTCTGAAGAATCAGACATGGAAAGCACCGGAAGCAACGAAGTAGGAGTCCAGAACACAACTGACGAACTTTCCAGGCCATACCCGACTATCATCACCAAGGCAGCTGAAACTATCTACGATCAGTTCCTCACGAACCAACAGAACAAGGCAAAACCAAGCCTCATGAGGCCTTCCCGACTTTTCCCCTTAATCAATGAGCAAGTCGCAGCGAACTATGCGATCAATGAAGAAGCTCAAAGGAGGATGGGAAAAGGACCTATGCAGAATGACCCCCCGATGGAGCATTGCTATGCCGCAACTGGACTAGGCAGTCCCAAATACAAAAACTTCAAAAGGCTAGCAGTGAAAGGTCCATCACCCCCTCTGGGGTATTGGAAGGAAAAAATCCCGAAACACAGGAGTCCTGACCCGAACACAACATCCGGCAAGAAGTCAGGAAGAAACAACACAGGAACGGTGGCGAAGTTCGACTTGAGCCACCCATGGGCCCCAAACCAGTAATCCACAACAAGGTATCGTCGAGCCAACAACGTAAAACAAGTGCACTGGTCGGGAGGTAACCCGACACTATCTTACTTTCCGCACTTTAATTTCTGTCATTTAAATTCAGTATTTAGTTTTAAGCTTGCATGACTTTTGAACTAAGGCACGCCTTCGTTCAAAAGTGGGGGGTGAGAACCACCTGTGTACATAAATAACATGCTTGCTATTTTTCTTTTTTAGTAATAGTATCTTTTTGAAAATATGAACTTAAGAATGTGAAAAAGATAAATCATAATTCATGCATTAACCTTGTGAAAATTCAAACTGTTTAAAAACTTAGAATGTAACTTTTCATTTGTCCTTTGTGCTGAGATAACTTGGGATGTGGAGTTGATATAAACTGCCCTAGAGAGGCTTGGCAAGCAATCGAAGGATCAGATCAAACTATATGGTTTTCGAAGTCAGTGGAGGCTGCACTTCGGGTTTTCAGTGAAGATTGAAGTCATCACCGCCATGCAGTGTTTATGCAAAAAGAAAAAGAAAAGGCGAGGACGGGAATCAGACCGTCCTCTTTCTAGTCAAAGTAGCCGAGAAAAAAAAAAGTAGCCGAGAAAATAGAGGAGCGACCCTCTTCTTGACCAGCGCGAAACGACAACGATGAGAGGAGTGGGGAGGTATTTCCATAGGCTTGCGGGCGATGATAGGACCTCCCAAAAGAAAGGCTTGAGAAAATGGACTAGCAGCCACAAAAAGGCGAAAAGCTCGAAGAAGCAAATCAAGAGGCCAAAGGCCCAAAATTGTGAAGGTTTTAACCGAACAAAAAAGTGAAGTACTCAAAGAGTCAAATCAAAGGCCAAAGGCCAATTCACTACAAAAGCAGTCCCTCGCCAAAAGAAAATCAAAGTACTCAAACCATTGAAACCCGAACCGAATCACGTGCATGAGAAAGCTACCAGAAAACCATATAGTGCGAGACGATCCCGAGATTGCAGTCCAGGAACCTAAACAGGGCTATCTCCCGAGACATCCAATATAATTTGCATCTCAGCACGGAGGTACAAATATTAAGTTTCTTCTATTTATTTACGCAGTTTAATTTGGTAATAAGTAAGCAATGCATGAATTAGGATAGATCGAGTACCATAGTCTAATTTTCATATTTCAAAGCCAACTTAAAGTACAGCCCTTGAATAGCATTGTTCGGGACGAACAACTAAAAGTGTGGGGTGATTTGATGGACCAAAATTATACGAATCAAAAACACAGTATAACCCCCTTAATTAGACATTTTGTCTATTTAACTTTTGCTTGTTAGTTCAGATATATTTTTACAGGGTAATTCAGAGCTTAGAGAGAATACACATTAAAGAGGAGCTTTTAGAGCAGAAAAGATGTTACGAGTTAATCCAAGGTCAAGATCATATGCCGACTGAAGAAATATCAAGGATCCTGACGTTGAAGCACTCATAACAAATTAATCAGAAAAATCAGGAGAGGAATCAAGACAGCCCGGGGAAGAAATACACTGACAGTTTTGTGAAAAGACTGCACAAAACTGTACAAAACTCACACATGGGCAAAGTGACCGGCCACTTGTTGAAGAGGTGACCAAGGGAGGAGCTCCTCCACTTCCACCACCGGCAACCGGCGGCTCCTCCTCCCTTGACCGGCGGCTTTTGGCTCCTCCACATGGCATCTCCTCCTTACTCCTCCTTCCTCCTCCCTTGGATCAAAAGACATGTGGTGACTCCTCCACCTTCCATTCTTCTCCTCCATGGATGGCCTCCACATGCCACCATCTCCACCCTCCATCTCCACCCTCCATGGCTATAAAAGGAGGAGCTCCTCCCCTCATTTCATAAGCACTCACTTGTAAAAAAACACTTCTCTCTCTAAGTTTGTATTTGTAAGTTTGGCTTTGGAAATAAAGGATAGCTCCCTTGGCGCTTCAACGGTTGTAAGTATTAGTTTTAGTATTTATTCAACTGTTTTATTTCCTTAGTTATAATGTTTAGCGCGATGAATAAGAGCTAAACTAGTAGTTCGGTCTAAGGGGTGGACTTGTATTATAAAATGTTTTAAGACTATTAACTTAGTGTCTCGCCTTAGTATTCAAAACTTATTCTATGTGCCAAATATTCGGTTAGAACGTCCAAGGTAGAGTGGATGCTTGGAATGGCAAAACTCTACAGCGGGGTTCGTAAACTTGTACGGATAAGTGGATGCTTGGAATGGCAAAGCTTATCTGAGAAGTTTGACTTATCTTAAACACCATTTGGTTGATCGGGAATGATTGATCAAATGGATGCACATAGGCTAATATAACCGGGAATGGAGTATTAGTCTAAATAGAATAACTGTTCTACGTCCTTGGAATAGGCTAGACAGTGTACGCAAATCGAGTGCTTGGAATGGCCTTGATACACCGTTTGAATACTTAGTAGAGTCACTAAAGGTCAATGATAAACAGGATATAATACAAGGCCCCTGAAACCGAATGTTTTCTTTAATTATAAACTGTAATTTACTTTCCAGTCCTAAAATCAACCAACCAACCAATCAATCACTTAGCTGGTAGCTTTAAAACCAACCAACCGACCTAAAACACGCTCTCTCGCTGGATAAACCCCCTCAAAGAACGACTATTCCCCTGATTCCCTTGGGTTCGACCCCTACTTACCACTTACTACCCAGTAGTATAGTCGCGAGTAGCGGACTATTATAAATTTATTCTTGACGTTTGCACATAACGACTGTGCATCCATCAGTAGCCTAGGGGTTTAAAGGCTTAGTGCATCGCTAAATGCATTCGTAATGCCTACGAAAAGGAGCTAGTTAGATTGTACATACTTGTCATTTTTCTTTCAATAACATGTTTAGAAATAATGATCGAGACCTTGTGAGATCTAGTGAGGCAAATAGACGAAAAACATAGAACCACTAGCATTTCGACATTTGCATGACCTTGACATATTTTCATACTTTGTTCGGGACAAACAAAACTTAAGTGTGGATTGATGATCAGTCGAGTTTTTGACTGATTTATGGTCATTCCTCATTATAGTTTTGGGTCATTTTTGACAATATTTTGGTGTCATTTGATCTCTATCTCTACATTTCAGGTAGAAAACAAGTTTCTCCCAAGGTCGAAGCCAAAATACGAAAACTCGGGGAAAATCAAAGTTTCGGAGCAAAATATGAAGTTTCGAGTAAAACAGAGCAGATTGACCTTTTCGGCTTATTTCGAACGCCCAGATCGCATACGGTGTCTAAATTGGTTAAGCAAAGTTTGGATTAGGGGGAAAATGTGAGATATTAATCCAAACATTATCATTGGTTAGTTTACTTTAGCAAAGTAGTGGGAGGTTTCTTTCAGTTTTGAGTAGTTTACCGATGCATGTAACTGCTCTATGTTTGGATGTTTAAAAACAAATTAGTGAATGAAAAGAAACAGAGCTTGTGCACATATTCTCGTGTGTGGATTCTGAGTTTTAAACAAACAAGCAAAGCTTGTTGGAAAGCTAACTCAAAGGGCTACAACTTTCTAGTTTACGCTAAAGCCAAACTCAGACGGGAAGACCACCAAAAAGCCCAGGGAAGTGTCAGCCAGTCTGCTGAAATCAGCCAGCCGACCAGCTGGATAAAAAAACTCAGAGCACCCTGCACCAAAGCCATCCCCAGCCGACCTACTGGGTCCAAAGCCACGCCCAGCCGACCGGCTCATCTGCTACAGTACCATAAATTTCCCCATGAGGCTCTAAATAGAAAGCAAGGGTTTTGGACCATGTGGGGAGGTTTTTGGGCGAAAATACTCATCAAAGGAGATCAAATCAAGGTCATCAATCAACATCCAACGAAGGAGAAGTGAAGATCAAAGGGAGACATTAGGATTAACCATCCTATTTCTATTCCTCTTCTATTCTCATTTGTTGTGCTTATACCCTACTCACACCATGTTATCTTACATGATGTGTGAGTAGTCCCCTTGTGTTTTGAGGGTGTTGTTACCCTCCTTGTTACTCTTGATCATGTATACACATGTTGGATGATTAATCTATGGTGTTCAATTCACATTTGCTATGATCTTCATTATTGCATGCCACTAGGTGTTTGATGAAATGCCAAAGTGACTTGTTTATCCCAAAACTTGACCTAAGAATCTAGCGACCTTAGGGATGGTTTAGATGTAGTAAATGTGATCATATCTACGGATTTGAAGTGAACTAGGACTCGAGTTCACGGTATTTAGTGCTTGAGAGCTATTCCAAAGCTAATAAATGTCATGGAATGAACCAATATCCTCGAGAGAGTGAGGTTCGAGCTATAAGAGAGCTTGACTAAGAATAGATTAGATTAGAATGTGATCTACCTTAGTCTAAGCTAGGTTCAACACTATCTAACACCTTGAATGTGTTTAATTCTTGTATGCATGATCATGGGAAATGCCAAGGAGGGGCACAAACCCTTCGAAACTTTCTTTTGTTTGATATTCAACCCTTTAATGCCATCTAGTTGCTTGTTTTTGATTGATAACCACCTCATCATTGAATTTTAGGAATAGCCAAGTTGAAAACTTGATTCACCTAGCGCCTAATCAAATTTGCTCCCTTGGGTTCGACACCGGTCTTACCGGTTAAATATAAATTTCTTTTGACTATACGAAAATTACAATTGACAGCAAACTATCAAATAATTTTCCAAACAAGGGGCACCGTCTAACGCCAGTAAGATTATCACTAACGTCGTTGGACAACGTTAACTCCGTTTCATTAGTTAATAAAATAATATAAAAAATTTAAAATTGCAAAACTTTTTAAAAAAATTTAAAAAGTTGTAAAAAATTAAACGAATTTATAAAAAAAATATAAAAAATTCAATTTTAAATAAAAAATAATATAAAATTTTTGAAAAATAAAAATTAGAAACTTTAGAAAAATTAAACACAAAATGAAAAATATTTTAAATTTTTGTTACAAACTTCCCCTACAAATAATTCAAGAAATATTAATTATTGTTCATATCTAGTTGAACTATATAAGAGGTACTCCTATTAGGGATAAATTTTTCTTTATCCTTTTTATTAAAAATTAAAGTTTTCAATTTTTATGATTTTTATAAATTCGTTAAATTTTTTACAATTTTTTAACATTTTGGCAATTTTTAATTTTTATACTATTTTATTAAGTAACGGAACGGAGTTAATGTCGTCCAACGGTGTTAGTAAAAACCCTAACAGCATTGGACGGTGTCCCTTGTTTGGAAAATTATTTGATAGTTCGCCCCTTATTTGGAAGTTTTTACAGTTCAGCCCACAAGTTGGAAAATGGTGATAGTTCAGGTCCCCAAACTGTATTTTTTTCTAAAAAATAAAAGGAAAAGTATATATTGATGCCCTGAACTACCAGTCTTTTCCAGTTGAAGGTCCAAATTATTAATATCCCACTTAAGGGCAAAATGAAATATAAATTAGTAAATTTTTGAACGTCGAGCAACGTACCTATACCAAGATTAAATTGTGAACTCAACCATGTGAATCCCGTTGAAAATAACCAGAAGATCTCATCATGACTTATACGGTATTACAATCGATTTTTCTTCTTTAGCATCAATAGACCATTTTATTGATTCGTTATTAACGGGATTCATATGATGGAATTAACAATTTAATCACTGTGTAGCTACGGTGATTGATGTTCAAAAATTTGTCAATTTATTTTTTATTTTACCCTTGATTGGAAAAATTAATAGTTTGGACCATCAATTGGAAATGTCAGTAGTTCGGGGCACCAATATGTAATTTTCCCAAAAATAAATTGACAAATTTACCAACGCCGAGGACTGTAGCTAAACTGAGATTAGGCCGTGTCCACTTGAACTTATATTTTTGACGGTTAAGTTAAGTTAAGTTACTTTCAGTTAATATAAGTTCAGTTCAGTTAATTTCAGTTAATGTAAGGTCATGTCCACTTGAACTTATATTTTTGACGGTTAAGTTATGTTAAGTTACTTTCAGTTAATATAAGTTCAGTTCAGTTAATTTCAGTTAATGTAAGTTTATATAATTCCAGTTAAGTCAAGTTCGATTTAAATCGATTTTTCATCAATTCCATCAACAACATCATGATGATGACCACATCACCAATATAATCACCACCACCACCCTCAACATCATCATTGTCATCGTCATCATCATCATTGTTACCATCATCATTATCATGATCATCCTCATCAACATCAACATCAACATCATCATATCATCATCATCATCGTCATCGTCATCATCATCATCATCATCTTCATCATCATCATATCATCATCAAATCATCGTCATCATATCATCATCACCATCACTTCACCAATATAATCACCACCACCACCATCAACATCATCATCATCATCATTGTTATCACCATTATCATGATCATCCTCATCAACATCATCATATCATCATCATAATCATAATCATCGTCATCATCATCATCATATCATCATCACATCACTAATATAATCACCACCACCACCATCAACATCATCGTCATCATCATCATCATCGTTATCATGATCATCCTCATCAACATCATCATCATCATCTTCGTCATCATCATATCATCATCATTATATCATCATCGTCATCATCATCATCGTCATCATCATCATATCATCATGATCACATCACCAATATAATAACCACCACCACCATCAACACCATCATCATCGTCATCATCATCATTGTTATCAACATCATCATCCAGTGGCGGATCTAGAAATTTTTTCGATAGGGGGCAAACTAAAACTTATATTAATATAAAGGTAATTTTCATGTACTTTCTAAATTAGTGGGGGCATAAAATTAAAATCAGTGGGGCAAAACTTAGAATTTATTTAAATATTAACCTAATATGTCTAAGAATAAGCTAAATTTCAGAAAATTACCGGGGGCAACTGCCCCCCATCTGTGAACATGCATCCGCCCCTGTCATCATCATCATATCATCATCACATCACCAATATAATCACCACCACCATCAACATCATCATCATCATCATTGTTATCATCATCATCATCATCGTTATCATGATCATCCTCATCAACATCATCATCATCGTCGTCGTCGTCATCATCATCATCATATCATCATCATCATCATCAATAAATAATATACTTATATATTCAACAATAAGTACAAATATTAAAGTTAAGTTATGTTTCAGTTAAGTTAAAGTTAAGTTAAGTTTAACTTTCAGTTCAATTTCAGTCAAATTCAGTAAATTTCAATTCAATTAAGTTTCAGTTAAATTATGTTTCAGTTAAGCTAAAGTTAAATTAAATTTAAGTTTCAGTTCAGTTTCAGTCAAATTCAGTTTAAGTTAAGTTTCAGTTTCAGTTCCAATTAATTTTAATTCAATTAAGTTTCAGTTAAATTGAATTTCAGTTCAAGTAGATAAGCCCTAAATTACTAACTCAATGCAAGCCAATCCTTTTGGAAGGTAAATGGAGACAAGTAATAGGATATTCTATCAAGTAAAAACTTTATCAAAAGTCAACACCTAGAGAAAGTTTCTTTCTCACCAGTTCTGCAATGTATATTAGAATGGATCTTCAAAAAAAATTAGTACTTAATGTCGCATGGAAACCTTAATGAGGTTATGCACAATGACATCTTTTTGGAATTGTCACACCGCTTGGTTTCCTTTTTTCTCGAACTATAGCTTCCCCAATCATTGGCAGCTTTTGGCAAACCTTTTTCCATATATGATTAACCGCGCCATTCTTTGGAACTGGGCCAATTCCATCAGGATAGCCATTGTCATAGACAAATACAGGCTGCGCTTGAGCCATACGTTGTCTGAATTGGTCTTTTTTCTCTGTGGAGAAGCTCCTGAGATGACTCACAAGCCAGTTTGGTTGCAATGCATCACTAACTGCTACGAAAACTGAGAACTCGGAGTAATCAATTATTCCTTCGAATGGGAGTTCAATGTTGTCGCTCACTATGACAGGTATGCAGAGACTCTGAATGGCATCAAAAAGACGACACGAGGTGGGAGTATCTCCAGCTGGATGGAGGCAGAACTCAGAACCTCTCATCCCTTTTATTGACTGCTCCCTACCTGTCGCGTTTGGGAAGCCTTCTTCCATAATCACATCTCGCTCACCAACCACCAGATCCCATATCTTTTCTCTGACTAAGCCTCCCTGTCACAGAGAAATTAAGAAAACAATGAGTTACTTGTACATTTATCTGCACTTACAATAAATCAACCGCAGTTTTATTTGTTCACTCTTGAGTTAACGAACAACAGCATTCTTTCGTGTTACCCAATAATTCACTACTAAAAGACAAGGTTCCATTATTACATACGCAGAGTCATGCTAGGTTAATAGAAGCACTTCGTTTCTTTTAATCAAGTTCGTTTTTTTTTCCTTTTTTTTGAATAAAAATTGATTTCATTCAAAAAGGCTATACACAAAACAAGACAAATACCAGGCAACAGTAGAGCCAAAACCAATGGGCAAAACAACCAGGCAAAAACAAAGCAACTCTACCCTGGGAAAAAAACTAGGCACAACAGAACAGCTCTGCCAAAACCAAATAAGCGCCTAAACAAAAAGAGCCAAAACGAAACAAAAGAACTTAAACCATGTGCATACTCCTAATCCGTTTTTTTTCCTTTGCCAAAAAGAAAATCATCAGATTTATAAATTAGACCAAAGGTGAAACGAACTGGGAGAAGACGGTAAAAAGAGTTGTATTATGTAGCTTTTAACAAAGTCCAAATATTTAAGTCTGAGATGATATCCAACAAAGAAAATAGAAGGCCAGATAGGGAACACTAACCCGATGCCTATGCTTAGCCCCTTTGAAGTAAAGAAGAGTATTCCGCTCCTTGTTCTCCGTCAAGGACAATCTAGGGAGTAGATGGGTGTACGGCACAATGACATCTTTCAGCAGCGAAACTTGTGTGTGCTGAATCATATCAGATGAAGTACTGTTACCACCAGATGCCTTTGAGTCAAGTCTGTACCAGCCTCCAAAGTCTACCACCAAAAGAATTGCTGGGGCAATTTCAGCTCTTACATGCCACATAGCCACTGGGTCTGCCAAATAATGCTTCAAATTTTAACTTAACCTGACAATTCGAAGACTAAATTATAACGAGCTACAAATTTGTAAAACATTTCATACTTGTATTCAGTTTTTGCCACTAAATTATGCTGTCTCATTAGCTTCCAAACATCAAATGATTAGATTTATAATCGTATAAAACCAGATACCAACAGACAGGCTAAGAATCACCGTCCTACATCTCGCCTAGAAACAATTACAATAAACTGAAAATGCACCACTTCACCAAAATAATCCTTACTAGATCATAACAGTGAGAAAAACTGCAAAAAACACATTGATCTACAATACAAAGGGTCAATGATTCCACAACGGAAGGATGCATGAACAACAAATTATAGATGGAAATGCGAACATTTCACTTCTATTCGATATATTTAGACTTTGTAGTTACTAAACAATACTAGTTATGCCGCCCCATTACCTACCAACCACAAAAATGAGAAAATTCTTCATCGTATTAAACCAGATATCAACCGACACTGACACGAAGAATAGACCAATTCGCCAATATAATTGAAAAAACTGCAAACATACACATAGATCTACAACACAAAGGGTCAATAATTTCAAAACGGAAGGATGCGTTAACAACAATTACATCAGACGCCAACCAACACTGACACGAAGAATAGACCAATCCGCCAATATAATCGAAAAACTGCAAACATACAAATTGACCTACAACAAAGAGGATCAATAATTCCAAAACAATAGGATGCGTAAACAGAAAAGTACAGATGGAAATGTGAACATTTCCCTTCTATTACATATTTTAAAACTTCGTAGTTACTAAACAACGCAAATTACGCTGCCGCATTACCTATCAAACATCAAAATGAGAAAATTCTTAATCGTATATTCGTATTAAATTAGACACCAACCGACAGTCTGACACTGACTCGAAGAATATACCAGTTCGCCAATACAATTGAAAAAACTGTAAACATACACATTGATCTACAAAAAAAAGGATCAATAATTACAAAACAGAAGTATGCATAAACAGCAGATGTAAATGCGAAACAATACCAGTGAGAACAAATATGTGATCTCTGCCACCAGAGAGCTTCCAAGCATCACTCCCCTTAACCAAATCCATCACCATCCGCTGCCTCTGATAATCCTCATTCCCCTCCTTCTTCCTAAACGTGCCCTTACCTCTCCCTAACTCCATCTCAGCACTCAAAGTCGCAAAAAACGGCACGAAAACAACATCCGCATCTCTCCAGTCAAAAACCCTAACCGCTATCGACGAATTCATCCTCCAATCCGTCATCAAATCACCCATCAACCAGTACTCAGCGCTGTACTGCTTGATAAGTGGATTGTGAGGGTAAGGCGGATGTTGAGATGAGTGTGGATTGATGGTGGATCTGATGGCGGCATCGTCGTCGGAGTGGACGCGAGCGTCGGGGGTTGAGGAGGACCAGTAGGTTTGGAGGAGGCCGTAGTTGAGGGACCGGGGGAGGTCGGCGACGTAGATTTTGAGATTATCGATTGGTGGGAATTGGAGGTTGGATTGGGATTGGGGAATTTGGTTGTGGTGGAATGAGGAGATGGAGTTGGAGAGGAAGAGAAAGAGAAGGGAGAGAGAGAAGAGGAGTGTGAATGTGAGGAATATGGCAGAGATTGAGAAGCTGCTGGTGGTGGTGTTGTTGTTGCTCTTCGGCGCCATTCAAATTTCAATCGCGACAGCAAGAAGAACATACGAGGAACCGTAGAATGATCTTCGCTTATGTTTTCATCTTCGCGCATCCAATTTCCAGTAATGCGTCTTTCTTTGATCTTCAGTAATGCGTCTTTCGATGTCAGGATTTATTGTAACTAATAATTTCCAAGAGTTTTCTGAAAATTAATATAATAATTTGCAAGTTTTGAGTATTTTACATTTTTAGAATTTTTGAAATTTTTTACGTTGTTATAAAAATTTATATTATTTACAAAATTTTCGGATTTTTCCAATTTGTTATTATTATTTATATTTTCTTAAAATTTAATAGAATATTATTAATTTTTTTAAAAATTTAGATTATATTTTTTAAATTTTAAATTTTATTAACACGATGTTAACGAAACCCTAACACCGTTATGAAAATCGTTAACCGTGTTAGACAATGTAATGTTTTGGAAAATTGTTGGACTGTTGGTAGTTTAGCCTCTTTTTGAAAATTTGCCTAGTTCTGACAAAATTTTGGAAATGGATTGGTACTCGGTAGTTCATCACCCCATTTTGTACTTTTCCTTAAATTTTACTGTACTGGGTGCGAAAAGTCAATAAGTAATGAATTATTTATCAGAAAAAGATAGTGTTAAGGGCATATTTTTATATAAAAATATTAAATTAATTATAATTTTTGATTTCGTTATTTTAACGTATGAGATTAAATTTCGTATTAAATATCATTTAAAATTAATTTTTTAATAATAAATTATAAATTATTGATGACAAAATATATTTTACTTTTGATTTCTGTACAACAAATTATAACTTAATTTTAAAAAACTTTATATTTTACGCCAAAAATATAATTTATACCTTCAATCACTATCAACAAAAAAAATTTATACCGGAATCTTTTTTATCAATCAAACAAGAAAAACATTAATTTGTTTATTTAAGTAATAAACAAAGATTAATTGTGGTAGACTTCCTTGTCGACCCGACGCCCCACTTCTTCATCAAAACCCACTCAAATCTCTCCTCCCAAGCCATCCAAATCCCTGTAAATTGAGAAGCCGCCTCCTTCTATACGACGGGGAATTCATTCAGAAATCGCACTCGAGCTCGCGGCCAAAGACCGCAAATGGCCGCTTCATCCCATGGAAATCCAATTTCCACTACGCCTTCATCGCCATCCGTCAATTCCTCACCCCCGGAAATATCCCTCACTTCCGATCAGGTCGGGTTCTGTATGGAAGCTCTCCAGAGTTTTCGAATGAAGCTTCGGAAGCCGGAGCAGATCCTGAAGGAGTTCGCTTACTTAGAGGTCAGATTTGATAACAGTTTTCTGTCTTTTTATCCTTTTTGGTTAAATTTCTGTTTTTACTTTTTTCTTCTTCTTCTGAATTTGCACTTGCAGTGTGCATATTGATTAATGAGAAAAAGAAATAGAAATAGAAAAATGGTTGAGAGTGTGAATGTTGACTTTGTTGTTTTGGCACCATTGTGAATCAGCAAGTGAAAAATAGAAAGGAAAAAAAATGCAACTTTTTCACTTTTATTTATTTTTTTATTTATACTTGGTGTGTTCTTTTGAGTTGAATTGAAACTGAAATGAAATGAATCACCGGACTTAACTTAAATAGAAGAACTAAATTTACGAACTTAACTTAGTGACTTAATTTAAAATTTAAATACTTGATTATGGTGTTTGATTTTTAAGCTAAAAAAATAGGACATTTTACTTACAGGTCGTAAATGAAGAGATAAACTGAAATTTTTAGTCCGAAAGAACCGACCCTTATATGTATGTATGTGTGTGTGGTGTTCACCTTGAGTTTTGTGGTCTTTTGTTTTGAAAAAAAAAGATTTGAATGTCATGTAACAGACTCATTCGATGCCTCACTTTCTCACTGCTGGAATGTATGGTTCTTGATTCAGGCTAATAGACTGAAGTCATATGAGGTGAAGAGGATCTGCTCCGTTGCTCTTAACAAAGTCAATCAAAGCAAAAACCGATACACTGACATTGTACCATGTGTGTTTATCATTAACTCATTCTGATGCTATATTTATTTCGGTATTCAGAAACCATGTTACTACATAAGCTAATCTTCTTCTTTTTAACACAGTTGACAACAATAGGGTTGTTCTTGATCCGTGCAGGGACTACAGACCAGAAGCAAGAGGCTATATCAATGCAAGTTTTATCATGGTTGGAATCTTTTCCTTGTAAGTCGTCTTCTCTGAAATTATTTGTATGTTATGTACTGTCGATGGATTTGTTAAGACACGTGCTTTCTAAAATATAGGCGTCATCCTCAGAGAAAGTATCCCGTTTCATAGCTACACAAGGACCACTGCCGAATACATTTGAAGATTTCTGGGAGATGGTCATTCAGAATCGGTGTCCAGCGATTGTCATGATTACTCGTTTGGTGGACAGTCTTGTCACACCCCGGCGACCCCAAGGGGTGAGTGTGGATGAGTTGTACATTAACATAAACAATTATACTCTAAGAAAACGTCTCCCCTACAACTGCCCAACAAAATATAAAAATATGATTACATAACAAATCACGACATACTCTTATTTAAAAAACCTGGTTTTTACATTGCGGTGCATAACACAAAACGGGTGATATCCTAGCTATCCATTATATTAGTGTCTTTTATGTCGTGTCAAATTATATCTTAACTTTACTTCTCTTGCATAGCCAGTTATTGTGTTTATGACCTATGTTTACCGATCTGGATGTGAGTTTGATGATTTTTTATGTTACCAGCAATCAAAACCATGAAGTAAACCTTTATTCTGAAATGCAAAGTCATAACTTTTCTTATTTGAACTTAATATAGCAGAAAGTAAAGTGTGGAGACTATCTCCAGTCAGAAAACGGTCCAAGGGAATTCGGAAATATATCTGTAAGCACAAAATGGGCACAGACCACCAATTCCTTGTTAGTCCTACAGATTCTGGAGGTGAAATACATAGAGGTAATCAATCATGTCTTCCCGAATACTCAAATTACTAGGAGTATGTCTGTTTTTATTCAATTTTCTTAAACTGAGTCTGAAGGTCAAAATTGCATTGGTACCACCCAAAATAGCATATGTTTGTATCCCAATCTGAAGTTTCTAAACTGGAAAAGAGCTAATACTAGGTTCTTAAGGATAAGTAAGAAGAATGCATCTGTTTTTTTTATAAATATTATACTACATGTGCTGTTGGAATGTCGGATAGAGAAGATTGAAGTTGCATATTAATTGTAAATTTAACATTCTAAAACCCTTTTAAGTTTCATCACACTCGATGCTGGACTAACTGTGAAACTCATAATTGTCCTTGAATTTGTGGTCCGATATTTTTTATGAAGTTTGTATATCCTGGTTTTTGTTTTTGCAGTCGAAAGACCCACCCTTGTCGGTTTTGCATATTCAATATCCTGAGTGGCCTGATCATGGAGTTCCCAGAGACACCAGTACAGTTCGTGAGATATTCAAAAGACTACATCATATACCTTCGAGCAGCGGTCTAATTGTGGTGCATTGCAGGTTCTTCTAGTCCCCATTCTGAATTAATGCAACATATTGAGTAACTTAATACCTTCGGTGCCTAAATTATCACGAACTGCTTCATCAGTGCAGGTATTGGCCGAACGGGAACATACTGTGCCATTCATAACACACTCCAAAGAGTGTTGGTTGGTGATATGTCAGCTTTAGATCTTGTCAATACTATAACAACATTTCGATCTCAGCGGATCGGAATGGTGCAAACCCTGGTAAATACTCCTTTATCTTATCAATCCTTGCTGATTTTTTTTCAAGATACTGATTTACGCAGCTAGAATGTTTATGTTACGCCATCTACTGAATTATGTATTTGTCATGTGGTTGCCCTCAAAGTCACGGCCACGTCCTACACAGAAAGATTCTGCATTTTTTTAGATTTTAGTGACATTGACTTTATGTATTAGGAGCAATATTCTTTCTGTTACTGGGCTATCGTGCATGAGCTAGAAGACCTCATGTCCAAAGCAAAACCCTGATACACACAACGGTATGTATATGTATCGCAATAATTTTGTCATGTGTGCCATTCAGTAATCTCCCCATCCGTGTTTTCACTTCCATCGTCACATTTTTCCTTCATTCTTGAGAGGTTTCATTTCGCAAGTAAACGTATAAAATTGTCTTTGGCTTAATAATATTCCTTTCCCTCTTAGGTTACTCGGGCTGGATCGAGTTGACCAAAAGGAGCTGCATCCTCCCTGCCTCATACAACAGTCGATTCAATATTCTCCACTTCGCAACGGAATCCAAATGTTATGGTCGAATTTTGGTAAATTTGTAGGACGCCCGGTTGTGTCTGAATGCTTCAAAAGATGAAAACCTTGGATGCCGTTGAATCACGAAGTTCCTTCGCTTTCCTGATTTTTTATTTCAACCGGGTAGGGATTACGAAATCAACAAATAGGGATAAGACAGCAGTCCCCTTGTATTGGATAGTGAAAAGGTGTATGGATCTTTCGAAAATCAATCGAACAAGAAGAAAACAATCGAGATCAAAGCCTTTGCTTTCTTCGAACTTTTTTTCTTCTTTTTTCTGTGTGTGTTTTTCTGTCCAAGAACAACCCTAACAAAGCCAGGACGAACTGCCATTGAACTGCCCAAAACCGACATAAACCGCTCTGAACTGCCAAGTCATGCGTTCGCATGATGATCTCATGCGTTCGCATGACAGTGAGAATTTGCGATTAGAACACTCTTATGCGATCGCACAGTTCTAATTTATGCGTTCGCATAAGTTGCACCAGTCGCATGAAATTCTCATGCGTTCGCATGAAATTCATGCGTTCTCGATCAGTCGCACTTTGCACTGACCTTATGCGATCGCACAATTCTCATTTATGCGTTCGCACAAGAAAACCAGTCGCATCAAATTATCATGCGTTCGCATGATACTCATGCGTTTGTGATAAACCCACAAACTCAACCTCATGCGTTCGCACAAATCCCTCGTGCGTTCGCATGACCCTTATGTGGACTTTCGATTGGCACAAAACACAGTTATTCAAGAGTTGTTCAATGTTTCAATTCATTCAAACAACATCTTACAAGGGATTATACATTGTATAAACCTAAAATCTCCAACAATCCTCCCCCATTTTAGGATTATACTCTTGATTGCAAACAATCACACCGAACAAAACTTGCGCATAAATGAAGTGTCCCACGGATTGAACTTCACATAGTGTTATATTTTCCAATACTCGAGAATCAGGGTGTCCTACGGATTGAACCCATCAACTCATTTGAATACGGGAGAATAAAACACGCACATAGTTTACTACTATCCAAGTACAACTGGACACTATTATAGGCATGTGTCCCTATCCATTCATAAGTGTATGATTAGCCAAGCACGAGCTAATTGAAGCGGCTCACTTCACACTTACATAGGTGGATTCCTTTTGCATGCACCTGCAATGCACTTTTCCAAAGGATCCATTAAGAAGATAATCTTCATCCTCCCTTTCTCTGCAGGTAATACAAGCACAACCTTGGAATGGATATAACCATGTGCTTCAAGTCTCTCAGAATAGGCTTTCCACAATTCAGCTCATAGCGTCATACTAAGAGGGAATATAGGTGTCCTACGATAAGAGACTTAGATGTGCTTTAAGCCCATCCCTATACATGACTTGTGCACCAAGTCCCTAGCTAATCCTTTCGTCAAATGATCAGCTAGATTCTGATGTGTCCGGACATAATCAATCGAAATCACCCCGTGAGTGATCAGTTCACGAACCGCGCTATGCCTAATGCCCAGGTGTCTCGATTTACCATTGTACATTTGGCTATACGCTTTAGCCAAAGTTGCCTTACTATCACAGTGGATAGAAATAGAAGCTACTGGCTTCGGCCACAATGGAATCTCATGTACTAAATTCCTTAGCCATTCTGCCTCTTTACCGGCAGCCGCTAATGCTATAAACTCAGATTCCATAGTCGAGCTGGTGATGCAAGTTTGCTTCTTGGAAGCCCATGATATGGCACCTCCCCCAAGCAAGAATACCCAACCACTTGTAGAAGAATGATCTTCTAAATTGGTAATCCAACTTGCATCAGTATATCCCTCTAGGACCGAAGAAAAACCAGCATACACCAAGCCATAATTCATGGTCCCCTTAAGGTATTTGAGTACCCGCCTTATAGCTTCCCAGTGATGAGTACTAGGATTACTAGTATATCTACTCAATTTTCCCACTGCATAAGCTATATCAGGCCTTGTACTCGTCATAGCATACATTAGGCAACCAATGACTTGAGAGTACTCAAGCTGTGAAACTGCATCACCCGTATTAGGTAAAAGTTTCACATTTGGGTCCATGGGAGTACTAACTGGAGAACAATTCAAACAGTTGAATTTCTTAAGCACTTTCTCAACATAGTGAGATTGTGACAGTGCTAAACCCTTGTTCTCACGCTTGATTCTAATACCAAGAATCACATCCGCTTCTCCCATATCTTTCATAGCGAAGCTTGATGATAAGAGATCCTTTGTAAGTTCCACTTGTTTTTGGTCTGTACCAAAAATCAACATATCATCAACATACAAGCAAATGATCACTCCATTTCCAGAGTTGTCAAATTTGTTGTAAACACACTTGTCTGCTTGATTCAACCTGAATCCACTTGACAAGATTACATCATCAAACTTTTGATGCCACTGTTTGGGTGCTTGTTTCAGCCCATACAACGATTTGATCAGCTTACAAACCTTAGTTTCATTTCCCGGCATAATGAATCCTTCCGGTTGCTTCATATAGATTTCCTCATCCAAATCCCCATTCAAGAACGCTGTCTTGACATCCATTTGGTGTACAACCAGATTATTAATTGCAGCAAGTGCAATCAATAACCTAATAGTAGAAATCCTTGCAACCGGAGCATAGGTATCGAAAAAATC
Organism: Rhodiola kirilowii; assembly: GCA_033675215.1. Taxonomy (NCBI): domain Eukaryota; kingdom Viridiplantae; phylum Streptophyta; class Magnoliopsida; order Saxifragales; family Crassulaceae; genus Rhodiola; species Rhodiola kirilowii. Next base: position 62,043,236 of record CM066201.1, read on the forward strand.
AATACCCTCCTTTTGCCTAAAGCCTTGGATAACCAATCTGGCTTTAAACTTATCCACCGATCCATCAACCTTCATTTTCCGTTTGAAAATCCATTTGCAACCTAATGGTTTGCAACCTGGTGGAAGATCCGATAATACCCATGTATTATTCCCAACAATAGAATCCATCTCATCGTTTATTGCCTCTTTCCAGAAGGACACGTCTTGAGACCTCATAGCCTCATCATAGGTTCTAGGATCATCATCAATATGATAACAGTATGAGTATTGATACTCAACTTCATCTCTAGAACCCTCAATCAAGTACACTTGATAATCTGGTCCAAAGGATTTTTCAATCCTTCCTCGTTTGCTTCTACGAGGCTCAAGCGATGTACTATTAGAAGATATGCTTACATCATCTTCCAATACAGCTCTTGTCGAGCTAGAAATCAAATCCTGAGGTCCAGGTAACGATGAAAATCGTTCCTCATCAAAAATTGCATCTCTTGATTCAATTATGGTGTGGGCCGAAATTGAATCATTTGTTCCAGTTACATAGAACCGATATGCTTTGGAATGTTCAGCATATCCAACGAAGATGCAATCAACACCTCTTTCTCCCAAACTAGTTATTTTGGGAGCCGGTAGTCTCACTACCGCTCTACATCCCCAAACTCGGAGATAATTCAGATTTGGTTTCGTTTTATGCCAAAGCTCATATGGGGTCATATCATTCCTTTTGTTAGGAATTCTGTTAAGCAAATAACAAGCTGTTAACATAGCCTCACCCCAAAATCCATTACTCAGACCAGAGTAGGATAACATGGAATTAACCATTTCCTTTAGAACTCTATTCTTCCTTTCAGCTACACCATTTTGCTGTGGTGTATAAGGAGCTGTAGTCTCATGAATAATACCATTCATCTGGAAATATACCGGATCGTAATATTCCCCACCTCTATCGGTTCTAAGCTTCTTAATCAAATCATGCATCAATTCTACTTCAGCTTTATAAACTTTAAACTTATCTAAAGCTTCATCTTTAGCATGTAGCAAATACACATAACAATATCTAGAACAGTCATCTATAAATGTTATGTAGTACTTCTTATTTCCTAAAGATGGAGTAGAATGTAAGTCACCCAAATCACTATGAACTAGTTCAAGCAAGTTTGATGATCTTGATATGCTTTTGAATGGCAACCTAGTGATCTTTGTGAGCATGCAAGTAGAACATTTATCGCTATTTATGACAACTTTAGGTATTAAACCTTCCTTAGACATTTTATTCATGCGCTCATAATGAACATGTCCTAATCTAGCATGCCACAAAGTTAAATCATCACTAATAGAAGACATGTAAACACAATTCATCACTTTATTTACATTCAATCTAAACATGCCATTACAAAAGTAGCCAAATCCCACAAAGATACCACACTTTGACAAAACATATTTGTCAGATTCATACACTTGCTTAAAACCAAATTTGTTCAACAAACTACCGGAGACCAAGTTTTTCCGGATTAGAGGTACATGTAAAACATTCAACAACTCAAGGGTTTTTCCCGAACTAAATTCTAACACTACTGATCCTTGGCCAATTATCGGTGCGGTTGACTCGTTTCCCATGTAAAGGACAGCTCCTTCTTTCACCGTTTCATAATTACTGAAACTGTGACGGTCTTTGCACACATGCTTGTTAGCACCCGAGTCAATCCACCACGCCACTTCATCATCCTGAACATAAAATGTTTCAGCAATTAGTGACACATAATTCACATTCGAATTACTATCAGAAATAGAAAGATTACCTTGAAGGTTGGAAGGGCATTTTTCTTTGCCCTTATCCCCAATCTTTCCTTTTCCTTTCTCATTCTTGGCCAACTTACAATCATTCTTGTAGTGTCCTGGTTTCCCACAAATCCAACAGCAACCCTTAGGTTTCTTGTCGAACTTGCTACCATGTTTCTCATTGAAACGTTTCTTTCCCTTGAATTTCTGAAGACCTCCCTTGTCTTCCACTACATGCACAGAAGACGACTCAATAGCCTCTTTCTGTTTTGCAGCCTCTTCTTGAATCCTAATTGATTCTTCCACTTGTAACTCTCCACCGAGTTCCTCAAGAGACATCTCCTCCTTTTTATGTTTAAGCTTGTGCTTGAAATCTTTCCACAGCGGTGGTAACTTATCAATGATGCTAGATACTGCAATGGAATCATCCATCTTCATTTTATACTGAGTAAACTGCCCCAAGATGCGAGTCAATTCATTGAATTGCTCCATCACTGGTCTAGCATCGACCATCTTGTAACTGTTAAAGTTACTCACAAGAAATTTCCTGCTTGATGCATCTTCTTGCATGTATTTTGCTTCAAGAGCATCCCACAATTCCTTTGCGGATTCCACAACTTGATAAAGATCAAATAGGGGATCAGACATACCGTTGAGAATATGACCACGGCAGATGTAGTCATCATTCTCCCATTTACTCCTCTTCCGAATTGCTTCAATCGGAGCATTGTCGCTGACTTCCGGAATGGGAGTAGACAGTACATACACCACCTTCAAGTTCGTCAAAAGAAAGTGCATCTTTTGTTGCCATCTCCTGAAGTTCACTCCTTCAAACTTCTTCAATTTCCCAAAATTCTTCATCATCTCTTTCACCGAAGCAGCAGCCATCTTGAAATTAACAAATCAGATTGTAGGACGCCCGGTTGTGTCTGAATGCTTCAAAAGATGAAAACCTTGGATGCCGTTGAATCACGAAGTTCCTTCGCTTTCCTGATTTGTTATTTCAACCGGGTAGGGATTACGAAATCAACAAATAGGGATAAGACAACAGTCCCCTTGTATTGGATAGTGAAAAGGTGTATGGATCTTTCGAACATCAATCGAACAAGAAGAAAACAATCGAGATCAAAGCCTTTGCTTTCTTCGAACTTTTTTTCTTCTTTTTTCTGTGTGTGTTTTTCTGTCCAAGAACAACCCTAACAAAGCCAGGACGAACTGCCATTGAACTGCCCAAAACCGACATAAACCGCTCTGAACTGCCAAGTCATGCGTTCGCATGATGATCTCATGCGTTCGCATGACAGTGAGAATTTGCGATTAGAACACTCTTATGCGATCGCACAGTTCTAATTTATGCGTTCGCATAAGTTGCACCAGTCGCATGAAATTCTCATGCGTTCGCATGAAATTCATGCGTTCTCGATCAGTCGCACTTTGCACTGACCTTATGCGATCGCACAATTCTCATTTATGCGTTCGCACAAGAAAACCAGTGGCATCAAATTATCATGCGTTCGCATGATACTCATGCGTTTGTGATAAACCCACAAACTCAACCTCATGCGTTCGCACAAATCCCTCGTGCGTTCGCATGACCCTTATGCGGACTTTCGATTGGCACAAAACACAGTTATTCAAGAGTTGTTCAATGTTTCAATTCATTCAAACAACATCTTACAAGGGATTATACATTGTATAAACCTAAAATCTCCAACAAAATTATGGGTTGGGTAGCGGTAATCCTTGCACTATCGGTTTGAAATGATGCTTGCGATTGTATTTTTGTTATATATTTTGTTGTAGTGTATAGTTGACATTTGACTTTCACCATTGTGTCGTGGACCAATCACTTTTGCTTTTAATCCTTTTGGCAATCGAGTATAAAGAAAACAAAAATGTGCTACGATTGAAATGTATGTTTCCAATTTGGTTATGTCCCGTCCATACTTTGTTTCATATATCATGTCCTCATGTTTCAGCCAACCCATTATTTTTTCGAGCTAAATAAAAAACTTTCTCCACTTTGAGATATAGTGGTATGGAGGAGAGCTCAAATAAAGACTTTTTTTTCGAGAACTTTGAGAATCTTTTCGTTATGCAGTTTCGTCTTTGTTATGTACATTTAAAAATGCATCAGTTTTTGCCCAAGTACAGTTTTCGAAAGTTTAAAATGCATTTATGCAAAATGCATGCTCGAAACTGCATAATGAAGGAAAAAAAGTTAGTGGGACACGTGTCACCTCCACATTCAAATATGTAACTTAATCCAATGGTGAGACTTAAGGTCTCATGTTCTCGAATTTTTAGGGGTTCTCAACCAACCGCTCCTCTAGTATGAATCTAAATTCTGGGAAATATGTTTTTGCCTTATTTTTGAGTTTGTGATTCAAAATTACCATGCTTTTTTATGAAGGGATACAATGATACATAATAAATAGTGTGATAACCTTTATCATCTAGTACATAGTACATATTTATATTAATCTTCAAGCTATTCAAAATCATCTTGACCATATCTCGAAATCTTTGGTACATATATCCGCATCTTGAAGTGCAGGTTATGTCTGACACCTTTAACATGGATCTGCACCGGCCACATCGGGCACTTTTACCACTCCAGACCATGACACGTTCTTCATGACGGTCACGAGGAAGGCGTCCAACTCAAATACCATATTTTCCAAATTCAAACTGAAAGACTAAGGCATGCCCGTTTGAGCTGAAATTTAGTTTAGTTGAATTTAATTTAGTTTATATTAGCTGTATTTAGTTTAATTTAGTTTAACTTAACTTAGTTTAGCTGAATTTAATTTATTTTATTTTATTTTAATTTAACTTGGTTTATATCAATCTAACGTAACTTATCTAACATCATCATCATTACAACCATCATAATCATCATATCATCATCATCATCATATCACCACCACCATCATCATCATCATCACCACCGTCGTCATATCATCACAACCATCATCATCATAACAGCATCATCATATCATCATATCACCATCATATCGTCATCATCATCACAACCATCATCATCACCATCATATCACCACCATATCATCATGATATCACCATTATTTAACGTAACTTATCTAACATCATCATCATTACAACCATCTTAATCATTATATCACCACATCATCATATCATCACAACCATCATCATCATATTACCATCATCATCATCATCAAATCATCATCATCATATCACCATCATCATATCACCATCATCATATCACCATCATCATCATATCACCATCATATCGTCATCATCATCACAACCATCATCATCACCATCATATCACCATCACCATATCATCATCATCATCATATCACCATATCATCAATATATCATCATCGTCATCATCATAATCATAATCATCATAATGATAATCATCATCACCACCACCACCACCATCATCATATTATATCATATCATCATCATCTAATCACTACCATCATCATCATCATGTAATCACCACCATCATCATCATCATCATACAATATCATATCATCAACATCATCATCAGCATCAGCATCAGCATCCCCATCATCATCATTACCATCATCATATCATCGTCATCATGGTGATATGATGATACGATGATACGATGATGGTGATACAATGATGATGATGTGGTGATATGATGACGATGATATGATGATATGATGAGGATAATACGATGATGATGATATGATGATGGTGATGTGATGATGATGATGGTAGTTGTGGTGGTGGTGATGATGATGATGGTGGTAGTGGTGGTGGTGATTATGATGATGATGTGATGATCCTAATGATGATGATGATGATGATACGATGAGGGTAATACGATGATAATGATGATGGTGGTGGTGGCAATGGTGATGATGATGATGCAAATGATGATGATGATGATGATGATACGATGAGGGTAATGCGATGATGATGATATGATGATGGTGATGTGATGATGCTGATGATATGATGGTGATGGTGATGTGATGATGATGGTGATGCTGATGCTGATGCTGATGCTGATGCTGATGCTGATGCTGATGCTGATGCTGATGCTGATGCTGATGCTGATGCTGATGCTGATGCTGATGCTGATGCTGATGCTGATGCTGATGGTGATGGTGATGGTGATGGTGATGGTGATGGTGATGGTGATGGTGATGGTGATGGTGATGGTGATGGTGATGGTGATGGTGATGGTGATGGTGATGATGTGATGATAATGATGATGATGATACAATGAGGGCAATACGCGATGATGATGATATGATGATGGTGATGTGAAGATGATGATGGTGGTGGTGGTGATGGTGATGATGATGATGCTGCTAATGATGATGTTGATATGATGATGGTGATGTTAGGATGATGATCATATGATGATGGTGGTGATGGTGATAATCAACTTAAATGAAGTTAAATTTACTGTAGCTGAATTTGGTTTATTTTAGTTTACCTGTGTTGAATTTAGTTGAAAGTTTATTTTAGTTTAACTGAATTAATTTATAAGTAAGAAATATAACGTCAAATTGAAAGAACCTAAAAGTTAAAATATTGATTCAAGTTCAAGTCCCATTGATATGTTCGACCTAGTAAGAGCATCCTGACGATCTTTGAAAAAAAGACACCTCTTTCTTCATTCTCTTTTTATTGCACAATCTTTTATTAAAAGATCTTATTAACAATGATCAAAATAAAAGATCATTATTTTTTATTTTAAAATCTTTAACCCTTCATCAACATATATTGTTTTGTTCACACTATAATAAAATGGAAAAAAAAGTTAATTTGTTGATTGTTTTAAAAAAAAAATTTATACTTAGTAATTTTCCGTTATAATTTTATGATATACTAAACTGTATTATTTTCTGAATCGATCATAATTTGACATATAGATATAGTTGGTTTTTATTGTCCAACTGTGGACTTCCACGTCTTCGATTATTACCCCAGCGATCTGTAGTTGATGGGTCGTCCTTGAGCTTCACTTGGCAGCAACAAATATGGATAGGGTCTTCAATGTGGGCTAAGAACGTCGGTTGAATGCGGATTTCTTCCTCCTTGTGTGATGAATGAATGTTTGGATAGCAATTTGAACCACGTAATCGCTGTCCGAATTCAATATTTCCACCCTATACTATGCCTTGGGTTGCAGGAAATTTGAATATGAGATACAATCCAAATTGTAGAAAACTCTTTGTTTCTAGGCAAAGAAAACAAAGCACAACTTAGGGTTTGGGTGTGTTGCAAATCAAGGACATGGATTAGGATGTTTCTAGGTATTGCACAGCACTTTTCTATGTCTCAAACTCGAAAATATATCAAGTATATATAGCCATACAATTGGGTACAAGCACGAGATGCGACTGCAGACCGAACAGGCACACCTGTTGCAGTCATGCGTTCGCATGGTTCATGGCATGCGTTCGCATTCTAGTGAAACGTTACGAAATTTAGCCTTGTTTTGTAGCCTTGTGCGTTCGCATGGATCACTTCATGCGATCGCACAACCTCGACCAGTCGCATAGAAATCTCGTGCGTTCGCACGGTTCTCCTCCTACGCTCGCACAGTCCTGACCCGACGCATGAAGATCTCGTGCGTTCGCATGGCTCTCGTGTGTTCGCACGGATCTTGTGCGTTCGCACGCATGGCTCTCGTGCGTTCATTTTATTAGGTCCTAAAACCCTAAAATCACTAACAATCCTCCCCCATTTTTGGGTTTTCTTTTGATTCACAAAATACCTTGTTTTAAGCAAAACACGCATAAACGGAAATGTCACTACGGATTGAATTTCCGCATAGTGTAATCACGCATACAATATACCCGAATTGAAATGGTGTCACTATGGATTGAACCAATCAATTCATTTGGGTACTTGACGGTGAGACACGCATGTGTTACTTCACAAACTGTTAAGTTAACTTGACTCTTAATGGCCCTTGAGTCCCAATCCATTCATAAACGTATTGAGATTAAACCCGATCTCTCATGAAGCGACCAGAAACTTCACGTTTACATAGGTAGATTCCTTTGTGGGTCACACCGCCCAATCGTGCTCCTACACCTAGCACTTTGTCAAAGAATCCATTAAGAAGAGTTCATCTTCAACCTAGACCTTTGTAGGTACTGAACACACACTTGGGGATGCATATTTGTGTTCATCAATCTTATAGGAATGAGCTTTCCGCATTGAATTCAGCTCTAACGCTAGTTAGATGTGAATTGGGTGTCCCATGACTAGATGATTATATGGGTTTTAATCCCATCCCCTTCACAGACTTAGTGATCACTTCTCTAACCAATCCCTTTGTCAAATGATCGGCTAGATTCTGCTGTGACTTAACAAAATCCACAGATATTACCCCATGCGTAATGAGCTCTCTTACCGCACTATGTCTAACACACAAGTGTCTAGACTTCCCATTGTATACATGGCTATACAACTTAGCCAACGCTGCAACGCTATCACAATGAATTAATATGGGTGATATCGGTCTTTCCCACAATGGTATTTCATGAATCATGTTCTTTAGCCATTCCGCTTCTTTCGAAGCTGCGGCTAGAGCAACAAATTCAGATTCCGTTGTTGAGCTACTGATGCAAGTTTGTTTCTTAGATGCCCACGAGATCGCACCTCCCCCAAGCAGAAATACCCATCCACTTGTGGAAGAATGGTCCTCTTCGTTAGTAATCCAACTTACATCTGAATATCCTTCAATGACCAAAGGAAATTCAGAATATACAAGACCTAGGTTCATTGTTCCCTTAAGATACTGAAGTACCTTATGAACTGCTCGCCAGTGATCCTCGCTAGGATTACTAGTATATCAACTTAGCTTGCCCACCGCAAAAGCTATGTAGGGTCTTGTACTTGTCATCGCATACATCAAACTTCCGATGACCCTTGAATATTCAAGCTGTGACACTGGGGCTCCCTTATTTGGAAAAAGGTGTTTGGAAGATTCAAAAGGAGTATTCACTGGATGACAGTCCGAGTACTTGTACTTTTTTAACACTTTCTCAATATAATGAGATTGCGTCAAAGCTAGACCCCCTTTTACTCTTTCTATTCTTATACCAAGAATAACTTTCGCCTCCCCCATGTCCTTCATGGAAAACTTAGATGATAAAAATTCCTTGGTCTAATTTATGCACTTCATGTTAGTGCCAAAGATCAACATATCATCTACGTATAGACAAATGATAACTCCGTTTCCAGGATCATCAAACTTGCTATATACACATTTATCCGATTGATTTAAAATAAATCCATCGGAAAGCACCACCTTGTCAAATTTTTGATGTCATTGCATAGGTGCTTGTTTAAGTCCATACAACGACTTAACAAGCTTGCATACCTTGTGCTCTTGTCCCGTTATAACGAAACCTTCCGGTTGCTTCATGTATATTTCTTCCTCTAAATCACCGTTTAGGAAAGCAGTCTTTACATCCATTTGATGTACTATCAACTTATGTGTAGATGCTAAAGCAATCAACAATCTGATTGTTGATATTCTTGCAACCGGTGCATAGGTATCAAAGTAGTCCAAACCAAATTTTTGTCTAAAGCCTTGAATAACCAACCTTGCTTTAAATTTATCAATGGTTCCATCCACTTTCATCTTCTTTCTGAAGATCCATTTATTTCCCAATGCTTTATGACCTTGTGGTAAATCTACCAAAATCCAAGTGTTATTTCCCACTATTGAGTCCATTCATCATTAATGGCTTCTTTCCAAAATGATACATCTTGGGATTTCATGGCTTCATCAAATGTCCTAGGATCATCCTCAATGATATGGCAATATACATATTGCAAGCCAATGTCTTCTCGAGTTCCTTCCACTAGGTACATTTGAAAATCATCACCAAATGATTTTCCTTTCCTAGCCCTCTTACTCCTTCTATGTTCTGAAATTTGAGGTTCATTTGATTCTTGAACTATACTAGGTGCAAGAGTCAAATCTCTAGGCATGCTAATTGATGATAATCTCTTTTCATCAAATATAACATCTCTCGATTCAATGATAGTATGAACCAGAACTTGCTTATTAGGTTCTATAACGTAGAATCTATAAGCCAAAGAGTGTTGGGCATATCCTATGAATATGCATTCAACTCCCTTTTCTCCTAAAGTTTTTATCTTAGGTAGAGGTAGTCTTACCACTGCCCTACAACCCTAAACTCTAACATGTTCCAAACTTGGCTTCTTCCCATGCCAAATTTAATAAGGAGTAAGGTTGCTAATATTATTAAGAACCCTATTCAGTAAGTAGCAAGCCGTTAACATGGCTTCACCCCAAAATCCGTCATTTAGACCCGAGTAAGAAAGCATGGCATTAACCATTTCTTTCAAAACTCTGTTTTTCCTTTCCGATACACCATTTTGTTGAGGTGTGTAAGGAGCTGTGGTTTCATGAATGATACCAACACTTTGGAAATAACTAGGATTAAAGTATTCCCCACCTCTATCGGTGCGCAACTTCTTAATAGAAGTTCCCTTTTGAAGTTCAACTTCACTCTTATAAATCTAAAATTTATCAAGAGCTTCATCCTTGGAATGCAATAAGTAAACATAGCAAAATCTAGAACAATCATCAATGTATGTGACTACATATTTCTTGTTCCCTAAAGATGGTGATGCATGAAAATCACATAAATCGCTATGTATCAAGTCTAGTATATTGCTTTCTCTAGTAACCTTATAAAATGGTTGCCTAGTAATTTTAGTAAGCATGCAAGTTCTACATTTATCAATGTTCATGTCAAATGAGGGAATTAAATTATGCTTTGACATTTTAAGTAATCTCTTGTAATGAACGTGTCCTAAACGTGCATGCCATAGTGTAGATATGTCAACATGTGAACTTATAGATTGAGTAGGAATTTCATGCTCATAATTCATGTAAATAGAACAAACATTTTCATTAAGACTCAATTTGAACATTCCATTACACAAATATCCTTTGCCAACAAACATACCACCCTTTGACAACACATAGTTATCGGCTTCATACACTTGCCGATAATCTTGTTTATTTAAAACAGTACCCGACACAATATTTTTCCTAATATTAGGTACAAACAAAACATTACACATAACAACAGTTTTTCCACTTGAGAACTCTAGTTCTACACGGCCTAGTCCAAGGATTGGGGCAGTTGACTCGTCTCCCATGTGAAGAACTCTTCCTTCACTTGTAGCGGCAAATGACTTGAATAATCCCTTGTCTCTACAAACATGTGTCGTAGCACCGGAGTCAACCCACCATGAAGTCTCATCATCCTGCAAAGCAAAGATTTCAGAAAAATTAGATACATAATCTATATTAGAATATGTATCTACATTAGTTTCCAAATCCGAAACTAATAAATTCCGACCTTGAGATTTCTGCTCTTGGTTTTTATTACCAAAAGCCTTGTCTTGAGCCTTCTCTCTCTTCCCCTTTCCCATGCAGCAGTCACGTTTAAAGTGCCCCGCTTTCTCGCAAGTCCAGCACACGTTTTCTTTAGATGGTTGCTTCTTTTTGTTAGGACCTTTGCTAACATACTCATTAGGCCTCTTCTTGCCTTTGTTCTTGTTCATCTTTTGAGAGCTTGTCTCCAATACATTAATCTTAGGCAAGGTTGTATCCACTTCCATCGCGTCATTTTCACGCACACGATTGCAATTCCTTTGCGAGTTCCACAAGAGAAATATCTTTCTTCTTGTGCTTCAAAGTACGGCGGAAGTCTTTCCATGCCGGTGGTAATTTGTCAATGATACTTGACACCAAGATGGCTTCATCCATCTTCAGATTTCTTTGAGCAAATTGCCCCAAGATACGCTGTATCTCATGGAATTGTTCCATTACAAGACGAGAGTCCACCATCTTGTAGTTATTGAAGTTACTAACAAGAACTTCACGCTCGAGGCGTCCTCAGCCATATACTTGGCTTCAAGAGTATCCCATAACTCTTTTGCAGACTCTAAGTTTTGATATAAATCGAAAAAAGGATCGGACCTACCGTTGAGGATATGTCCTCTTGCGATGTAGTCGTCGTTCTCCCATTTGTTTCGTTCACGGAATGCTCCCACTGGTGCGTTGTCTCCAACTTCTGGGCATGATGTGGACAGCACGTACACCACTTTGAGATTCGTCAAGAGAAAATGCATCTTTCTCCTGCAACGCCGGAAATCGGTTCCTTCAAACTTATCCAATTTCTGGAATTGGTGCATCAGGTCTCTCACACTCGCCATTGAATTGCGGAAGAGTATTGAATTCGTTTGTAGTTGCTGGGTCGTCCTTGAGCTTCACTTGGCAGCAACAAATATGGATAGGGTCTTCAATGCGGGCTAAGAACGTCGGTTGAATGCGGATTTCTTCCTCCTTGTGTGATGAATGAATCCTTGGATAGCAATTTGAACCACGTAATCGCTGTCCGAATTCAATATTTCCACCCTATAATATGTCTTGGGTTGCAGGAAATTTGAATATGGGATACAATCCAAATTGTAGAAAACTCGTTGTTTATAGGCAAAGAAAACACAGCACAACTTAGGGTTAGGATGTGTTGCAAATCAAGGAAATGGATTAGGATGTTTCTAGGTATTGCACAGCACTTTTCTATGTCTCAAACTCAAAAATATGTCAAGTATATATAGCCATACAATTGGGTACGAGCACGAGATGCGACTGCAGACCGAACAGCACACCTGTTGCAGTCATGCATTCGCATGGTTCATGGCATGCGTTCGCATGCTAGTGAAACGTTGCGAAATTTAGCCTTGTTTTGTAGCCTTGTGCGTTCGCATGGATCACTTCATGCGATCGCACAACCTCGACCAGTCGCATAGAAATCTCGTGCGTTTGCACGGTTCTCCTCCTGCGCTCGCACGGTTCTCCTCCTGCGCTCTCACAGTCCTGACCCGACGCATGAAAATCTCGTGCGTTCGCACAGATATTGTACGTTCGCACGCATGACTCTCGTGCGTTCATTTTATTAGGTCCTGAAACCCTAAAATCACTAACACGATCCATTGTCAATTTGGTTGACGCATGTCGGTACGATCATGTCAATAAAGGAACTGAGCTGACGTATGATCTTTTAAAAAAATAATCTATTCTTTAATGCAAACTTGTGCACCTTACCTTGCCTTTTCTTCGAGACCAAATATTTTGGGATTAGTGCATTTGTCCAAAATGATGATCTACGTGGATTGGGTCCCATAGGGGGGAAAATGGAACAAAGTTGGATTTGTGTCAACCATTGCTGACACTATAATGTCTTCAACTCGTCATCCAATTCTATCCTCCAAAAGACATCAACATTACTTATCAGTGACAAAATTTGTGGATCTTGATTTCCTCTGGTTGTTATAAAGTAACGACAACAATGTGCATCATTTATCCTACTTTTTAACATTTTTATTCCATCATTTTTCCAGTACAGTTTAATCCTATCAAAAGATGAAATCAGGACTTCGATTGATTATTTTGACGTCTTCTCTTACTGTTAGATCAGTCATCCACCCTAATCTTTCTTTTCAATTGTATTGGACGTCCCTCGAGATAGTAAAGGACAAATAGCCAACTGTAGACTTCCACGTGTTCGATTATTACCCCGCGATCCATTGTCATTTTGGTCGATGCATGTCGATAAATGATGACTTTTCATGATACGATCATGTCAATAAAGGAATGAAACGAATATAAAGAGCGGACGTATGATCTTTAAAAAATAATGTATTAAGGATGCTCTAATGCAAATTTGTGCACCTTTCCTTGCCCTTTCTTCCAGACCAAATATTTTGGGAGTAGTGCATTTGTCCAAAATGATGATCTACGTGGATTGGGTCCCATATGGGGGAAAATGTAGCAAAGTTGGATTTGTGTCAGCAATGTCTGCAAATAGTCATCCAATTCTATCCTGCAAAATATATCAACATTACCTATCAGTGACTACCATTGATTTCCTCTGGTTGTTATACGGAATGGTTGTTATAAAGTAAACACACATCTTGTTTGTCCTCTTAACCCTTGTTCTTTTTTTTTGATAAATCGTAACCCTTGTTCAAACCATCATAAGACTACTTACAATGGGGTATTGAAAAAAAAATTCAACTGTTGAATTGTTGCAATGATAAGTTGAAATGGGTGTTGAATCCACTTGGATTAATTGGTGTTGAAAGAATTCAACATGTTGAATCTGACATCAACATGTTGAATCTGACACATGGCGTCTTTTGATTGGTTGTTGTGATTTTTTTCTTTTTATCCTCATCCTAATTATTTGTGGTCAATTATTGCATAGTAAATTAAATTTTTTTTTAAAAATTTTATATACCAAAATTCATCATTTTTTGTACTCTATAAATAAAGACTATAGTTTCATTTGATTTGGACACAGAAAAAAACGTTTCTTTTTGTACTCTATAAATAGAGACTATTTTCAATAATTGGAAGGGTGTTGAATTTCATTAAACAAAACAATTGTAGAGTGTAAAAGTTGAATGATTGTTGAATTATTAGGTGGAAGAGAGAGAAAATGATGTGGAGTGTTGGGAAGTTAAAAAGTAGGGTGTTGAATGCTTTTAAACCATTGTGGAAAAAAGTTAATTTGTTGACTTTTTTATAAAAAAATTGTATTTTGATGTTTCATTTTATAATTCGTCACCAAGATAATGCACCAAATATCAGGATTTAATCTCATCCATTCAAATCACAAGATCAAGGGCTATGATTAGTTTATATTTTATACCAAAAAATTAATTTTGTACCTGATCATTTTACTTCTTGATCATAAATCATAATTTGACATGATATTTGATCAAATAAAAATCACATTTAAATATAAAAACTATAAACCACTTAAGGATTGGACACATGACACTCTGGACGAATCGTAATTGTAAATAAAAAATTAAACGGACTTATTTAAAAATACATAATGTATGCGAGGATATAAACGTTCCAAAAAAATAACGTTAAGGCTGAACATTATCAAATAACTCTGAGCATTATCAAATAACTGTGAACTTTATGCTTTGAATTAATTGAATTAAAATTAATTAATTATGAAAATACCAAAAGACTATTTTGCCCTTCCGTGTTGGATTACGAAATTTTGACAAATATACCGCGCATCAAATTTTGAGGAGATTTATAATTTTTATAAATAAATAGGTTTTTTATCCGATCTCTATACCCATTTGACATATAGTCATTATTTACTATCCAAATGTGGATTTCCATGATTACCCACGATCCATTGTCATTTTAATGGACGCATGTCTATAAATGACGACTTTTCATGGTACGATCATGTCAATAAAGGAACGAAATGAATATAAGAGCATCCACAATGGTGGACACTTAATGCTTTGGGACGCGTGCAAGTGTCCATGTCCAAGTGTCCTTCTCACCATTGGAAGGAGACACAATAAAGTGGGCATGCCCACCATGGTGTCCACCGGCCACTTCCCATTTTATACTTATTTAATCATTGTTTATATTATTTTATTAGTTAGTGATATGAAATTTCATGCTTTTGTAAGAGCATTTCTAGATAATGTTGTTAAATTTTGATTTGCATGATTCTTTTAAATTGAAATTTGCATGTATTTTTGATAATTTTTATCTGAAATTATTTAGATTTTAAAAATTAATTATATGATTAATTTTGGTAACTTTATCTTCTTCTTTTTGTATGATAATATGTGTTAATAAATAAAATAAATGAAAGTTGACATGTCTTTCATTTTAATAATTTTTTAAGAAATTAAACCATTTTAATTTGATTATTACTAACTTAACATTATTAAGTTAAATTAAAATTGAAATATAATATATCTTTTTACAATAAAATAAAATGGGTCCTACAAAATGTGTCAAAATGGGTTTGACCATTTTTTTTATAGTGGACACTTGATGCTTATGTGGTATGAAGTGGAGCCCAAAAAAAATGTCAAGTGTCCACCACGGTTATGAATGCTCTAAAGAGTGGACGTAAGATCTTTAAAAAATAATCTATTAAGGATGCTCTAATCATCTAATGCAAACTTGTGCACCTTTCCTTGCCTTTTCTTGGAGACCAAATATTTTGGGAGTAGTGCCTTTGTCCAAAATGATGATCTACGTGGATTGGGTCCCATTTGTGGAAAATGGAGCATAGTTGAACTTGTGTCAACCATTGCTGACACTATAATGTCTTCAACTCGTCATCCAATTCTATCCTCCAAAAGACATCAACATTACTTATCAGTGACAAAATTTGTGGATCTTTTTTTTTTGATACAGAAAATTTGTGGATCTTGATTTCCTTTGTTTGTTATAAAGTAACGACAACGATGTGCATCAATTATCCTACTTTTTAACTTTTTATTCCGTCATTTATTCCAGTAAAGTTTCAATTTTGATCCTACCAAAAACGGAAATAAGGACTTTGATTGATTATTTTGACTATTAAGGAATTTGTGTTTTAGGTTGATTGAGGTTTTAGTGCGGAAAAGTAAGTGATTGGTTGGTTTTGGTTTTTAGTGTGGAAAAGTAAATAACAGAAAAGTAAAGTACTGAAAATAAAAGTAGAAGACTTACAGCGGGTGATGCGAGATTGGCAAGCCTTCCGGAACGTGATCAGTTGACAGAGCAGTTTATACTAAGAAAGTAAATGCAGGTGGTGTTTAAATTTAAGGAAAGTATTCGGTCTTAAGGGCCTTGCATCATAGTCGTTTATCATTGACCGCTAATGATCATACTAAGTGTTCAAAGATGAATCGAGGCTATTTCTAGCACAAGACTTGCAACATCGTTTAGAACACTTGTTCTATTTAGACTAATTCCTCCTTTCGAAGTATCTTAGCCTTATGTGCATCCATTTGATCTTCAGTTACGATCAACCAAATGGTTTTTAAGAGAGGTCGAACTCCTCAGATAAGCTTTGCCCGTTAAAGCTTCCACTTACCCGAGTATGTTCACGAACCCCACGGAAGAGCTTTGCCCGTTAAAGCATCCACTCAACCTTGGAAGTTCTAACCTAATATGTGGCACATAGAACAAGTTTTGAACACAGAGAGGCACTAGGTGCAGGGTCTAAAACATTTTATGATACAAGTACACCCCTTCAACCGAATGAAGAGTTTAGCTACGAATATCCATAGCGGTGGATACCATAGCTAAGTACTTACAGTTTTTGAAAGACAGTAAGTAAAGGAAAGGGGTGAGTACTTCAAGAACCGACAAGAGTACTCAAGAATAGAGAAAAGTAAGCTTGAGTACTACAAGAACCGACAAGAGTACTCAAGAACCAACTACAATACTCAAGAACCAACAAGAGTATTATAGATTTAAAACCAAACTTACAAAGTGCCAAACTTAGAGAGAGAAGTGTTTTTGATTTTTGGATGATAATTTACAAAGGATGAGGGCTCTATTTATAGCCATGGGAGGAGGAGATGTGTGGAGGAGAAGCCACCACATGGCAAGCCATCCATGGCTTGCCAAATGCCGCCGGTTGGAGGTAAGGGGAGGAGAAGCCGCCGGTCATGGAGGGGAGGGGAGGGGAAAGCCACCCCATTAGTCATCCTTCTTCCCCAAGTAGCCGGTCACCATGGAGGGGAGAGTGAGTTTTGTGAGGTTTTGTGATGTTTTCACAAAACTATCGGTGTATTTCAGCTCCAGACTGACTTTGGCTGCTCTTCGGTTGGATTTGTTTTGAGTGATTCAATGTCAGGATCATGATATTTCTTCAGTCGGCATCTGGTCGTGACCTTGGAATGACTCGTAATATCTTTTCAGCGTAAAATCCTCTCCTTAGCGTGTTTTCTCTCTAGGCTCCAAAATACCCTGTAGATAAATATAGGAACTAACAAGCAAAAGTTAAATAGACAAACAGTATAATTTAGTGGGTTTAACTGTGTTTATGATTCGTATAATTATGGTCCATCAGATCACCCCACACTTTTAGTTGTTCGTCCCGAACAATGCTATTAAAGGGCGGCACACTAAGTAAGCTTTTAAAATATGAAAGTTAGACTGTGGGACTCGATTATCCTAATTCATGCATTACTACTTATTACCAAATTGAACTGTGTAAATAAACAGAAGAAACTTGATACTTGTACCTCCGTGCTGAGATGCAAATTATTTTGGATGTTTCGGGAGTGGACACTTGATGCTTATGTGGTATGAAGTGGAGCCCAAAAAAAATGTCAAGTGTCCACCACCGTTATGGATGCTCTAAAGAGCGGACGTAAGATCTTTAAAAAATAATCTATTAAGGATGCTCTAATCATCTAATGCAAACTTGTGCACCTTTCCTTGCCTTTTCTTGGAGACCAAATATTTTGGGAGTAGTGCCTTTGTACAAAATGATGATCTACGTGGATTGGGTCCCATTTGTGGAAAATGGAGCATAGTTGAACTTGTGTCAACCATTGCTGACACTATAATGTCTTCAACTCGTCATCCAATTCTATCCTCCAAAAGACATCAACATTACTTATCAGTGACATTTGTGGATCTTTTTTTTTTTGATACAGAAAATTTGTGGATCTTGATTTCCTTTGTTTGTTATAAAGTAACGACAACGATGTGCATCAATTATCCTACTTTTTAACTTTTTATTCCGTCATTTATTCCAGTAAAGTTTCAATTTTGATCCTACCAAAAACGGAAATAAGGACTTTGATTGATTATTTTGACGTCTTCTATTACTGTTAGATCAGTCATCCACCCTAATCTTCTTTTTCAATTGTATTGGACGTCCCTCGAGATAGCTAGTAAGGACAAATAGCCAGCTTGCAAGAGACAATGTCCCCATATCAAACATTAAATGTCAACATTGGAGGTTTGCGAAAGTGCCAAAATGTATATGTCAATACACAATCATCCAAATGGAGAGAGTTTATAGAAGCTAGCTCTACTACATAAGATGTAGTAATTTAACGATTATAGTCTTATTCAAATGATACATTTATGCTCTTAATGAGATGAGTCTCTGATTTTGTCCATTTGTTGCATATTTTTGTGGAAGTTAAATAAAGAAAAAAAAACTTCATTTTACTCATCCACCCCCAACACACTTTGTTGGTTGTTATGCTACTGTTAATAACTTCTTCTTTTTTGATATAACTACTGTTAATAACTTAAATGAACATAAGTGCTTGCATTACCCCCATGATCAACGTCATCATTATGCGATTAGATTATAATTGATATATCTCGTTGAACTCGTGTTAGTGTATATCAATGGCGCTTAAAGATGTGGCGTTCGCCAAAGATAAGACAGCAAGCAAATTGTATACCTGCTAAGTGCGCAAATAATCTTCGAGAGAGATCTCTTAATGATAACTTGTTTGAATAAAATCTAATGGGTGCTTCTAGCTGTGGTTCATACTTGTAAATGGGAGAAAGAATGAAAGTGAAACTTGTGGATTTGTTCAATATAGTCATCATGTTACTTGTCTGCCTGCAGTACCACTCCGTGTCATCGTCGATTATTAGCGTGGGACTTATCCGATGACTTATGACTAAATGAAAGTTCTTTTAAGTCTTCTCGTCGTCTTCCAAGGGACGGTTGCACTCCATTCATCCTTTGCTTGCGCATGACAAAACATATCGTTTGGTTAATATATGCCGACTACACCCTAGTACTATAGGATATGTGCTCTACATTTTGGCGTAAGAAAGCCTCATTTAAACTCAGTTCATATTGGTCAGACGGGTGATCTATTAGTGTAAATATCTGACTTATAGTGATAAGGTAAAGGGTTCAAGCATCGGAAAAAGATTAGCACATGTGAGACGATTGAGCTTGATACAAGAATTCAATATAAATTTATCATCAACTTTTTCATTTTTTACGTTGTGAGACGATTAAGCTTTGATGAATCTATGACATCATAGGCAAGCGTAGATCCAAATTGTGCATTTAAGATGCTTGGAAAGATAAGCACATGTCTCTGCTAAGGGTTTGTCCATTTGAACTGAAACTTAACTGATCTTAACTGTAACTGAATTGATATTAACTGATATTAACTTATATTGACTGATATTAACTGATATTAACTTAACTAAAACTTATATTGACTGATATTAACTTATCATCATCATTATCATTATACCATCATACCACCATCATCATCATCATACCATCATCATCATACCGTCATCATCATCATACCATCATCATCATACCACCATCATCATCATACCATCATCATCATACCATCATCTTCATCATACCATCATCATCAACATACCATCATCATCATACCATCATCATCATACCATCATCATCATACTATCATCATCATACCACCATCATCATACCATCATCATCATATCGTCATCATCATCAAACCATCATCATCAAACCATCATCATCATACCATCATCATCATACCAGCATCATCATACCAACATCATCATACCACCATCATCATACCATCATCTTCATCATACCATCATCATCAACATACCATCATCATCATACCATCATCATCATATCATCATCATCATACCATAATCATCATCACCATACCATCATCATCATCATACCATCATCATCATCATACCATCATAATCAACCATCATCATCATACCATCATCATCACCATATCATCATCATCATACTATGATCATCATATCATCATCATCATACCATCATACCATCATCATCATATCAACATACAATCATCATCAAACCATCATCATCATACCATCATCATGATGGTATGATGATGATGATGATATGACGATGATGACGGTATGATGATGATGGTATGATGATGATGGTATGATGATGATGGTGGTATGATGATGATGGTATGATGATGATGTTATGATGATGGTATGATGATGGTGGTATGATGATGATGGTATGATGATGATAGTATGATGATGATGGTATGATGATATGACGATGGTATGATGATGGTGATATGATGATGGTATGATGCTGATATGATGATGGTATGATGATGGTGGTATGATGACGATGGTATGATGATGATGGTATGGTAATGATGGTGGTATGATGATGATATGATGATGATGATGATGGTGATGATGGTATGATGATGATGATGGCATGATGATGACGGTATGATGATGATGATGGTATGATGATGGTGGTGGTATGATGATGATGATGGTATGATGATATGATGATGATGATATGATGATGGTATGATGATGGTGGTATGATGATGATGATATGATGATGATGGTATGATGATGATGATGATGGTGATATGATGATGATGATGGTATGATGATGATGATGGTATGATGATGATGGTATGGTGATGATGATGATGATGGTATGATGATGATGTGATGAGTCGAGTTTTCGACTCATTTATGATCATTCTTCACTATAGTTTTTGATCGTTTCCGATATTATTTTAATGTCATTTGACCTCTATATCTACATTTTAGGTAGAAAACAAGTTTCCCTCATGGTCAAAGCCTAAATATGAAGATTGGTTGAGTTTCGGCGCAAAACAAGGATTTTCGGGGCAATACCGAGCATATTGACCTTTGACACTTGTTTTGGACCTAGAGGGCTCGTCCGACCTCCGAATTGGTTGATTCAAAGCTTGGTGGAAAGCTAACTCAAAGGGCTACAACTCTCTAAGAGACGTCAAGACCAAATTCGGCCGGAAAGACCCCAGTCGATCGACTGAAACTCCAGTCGGTCGACTGAGAAAACGAAGAATTTGGGGGGCTCTGAAACTTCATTGAGTCGATCGACTGGGAGTCAAGGCTAGTCAAGCCTCTCCCCAGTCGATCGACTGGATCAAAAAGTCAGTTTTTATGCCCAAATTTCAGCCGAATCTATAAAGGGAAAGTAAGGGTTTTGGACCAAGTGTGGAGGTTTTTGGGGAAAAATACTCATCAAAGGGGATCAAATCAAGGGCATCCATCCACATCCAACAAGGAGGAGTGAAGATCCAAGGGAGACATCTAGGATTAATCATCCTACTTCTATCCTTCTTCTCTTCTTATTTGTTGTGTAAAAACCCTACACACATCATGTTGTCTTACATGATGTGTGAGTAGTCTCCTTGTGTTTTGAGGGTGTTTGTACCCTCCTTGGTACTCTTGATCATGAATACACATGTTTGATTGTTGATCTATGGTGTTAGATTTACATTTGCTATGATATTCATTGTGCATGCACTCTAGGTGTTTGACGAAATGCCTAAGTGACTTGTTTATCCCAAAACTTGACCTAATAATCTAGCAATGTTAGGGATGGTTTAGATGTAGTAAATGTGATCCTATCCAATGTGTGCATTTGTGGTTAACTAGGGGTCGAGTTCATAGTAGTTATTACCTTAGGAAGAGATTCCAAGGATAATGGTGCTATGGAATGAATCAATATCTCGAGAGAGTGAGGTTCGAGCTATAAGAGAGCTTGGCTAGGATTAGATTCAACGAGAGTTGGGCTACACTAGTCTAAGCTAGGTTGTCTACAATGCACAGATAGGAAGTGAACTAGGAGTCGAGTTCATGGTGTTTATTGTTTGGGAGAGATTTCAATACTAATAAATGTCATGGAATGAACCGATATCTTGAGAGAGTGAGGTTCAAGCTATAAGAGAGCTTGACTAGAGTAGATTCAACGAGAGTTGGTCCACCTTAGTTTAAGCTAGGTTCAAAACTATCTAACACTTGGAAATGTGTTTAATTCTTGTATGCATGATCATGGATAATGCCAAGGAGGGGTACAACCCCTCGAAACTCTCTTTTGATTGAATTGAACCCTTAATACCTTCTCATTGATTGAATTGATTATTTGCCTTTTCGTTGATCAACCTCATTTCGGATAGTGAAGATTCTCTACCGACCTCTTAAGAGGAACCAACCCCCCCCCCCCCCCCACCATAGACATTCTAATCACATCTTTAGCATTATTAGTTTAATCACCTATCCTTTGGGTTCGACCTCGGATTCCCGAGTCAATTATAAATGTTTTGATTAAATGTGACTAGCATAAGTATTTGAATTCTTATTTGAATATTTACGCTATATTTACAACCGATCAAATGGCGCCGTTGCCGGGGATAGGTTAATTAACTAGGTGCTATTAGATTGTTAGTTGTCTACTCTTCTTTGCTTGATAATCATTGCTTGTTTTGTGCTTGATTGTGTTATTTCTCTCGCCTTTCATTGCTTAGAATTTCTTTTTGTTCTTGTAGGCATTTGAATGACCACGAGATTTAAGGGGCAAAAGCACGTAGTGATTGGATCAACCTCAAGTACTTCTCACCCTCCTCACCCAACCGTTAAGAGAGGAAGAGGTAGACCTCGAAAGAATCCTCCTCCTCTTGGTCCTATTATTCCCCCTATTATCGAAAACCAAAGACAAGAAGTCATTATGGAAGAGGAAAATGAGCACCGCCCCGTTCTTCAAAGGGATGCTCGGAATCGTAGAATTGATGGGGATGAGATAGATGATCCTCCCGCTAGAAATGACAACCTTGATGATCAAAACCCTTTTGGGAATCCTCTCCCTCCTCAAAGGAACGACCGAAATTATAGATACGATGATGAGGATGATGAGAGACCGGTCGGGGATTACATGACCCCTTCACATGAGGGAAATGGCTCGGCTATTGTGCCTCCGGATGAGGATGCGTTCGATTTTGATGTGAAGTCCTCTTTAGTCCATATGGTGACACACGATCAATATCAAGGAGTCGGGAATCCTTCCACACATTTGGCTAATTTCCAAGAGTATTGCCGCACTTACAAGCCAAGGAACATCCCCGTGGAATATGTCTACATGAAGCTTTTTCCCTCCTCGCTATATGGAGATGCTAAGGAATGGTTGCAAAACCAAGAACCGGGATCTTTTAGGACGTGGAACAAGCTTGCTAATGCTTTCCTCTCCAAATTCTTTCCACCGTCAAGGACGAAGAAGTTCATTGATTTCATATTGACGTTCTCGCAAAGGGACAATGAGCTATTTCATCAAGCCTATGATCGGTTCAAGCATTATTTGAGGGAATGTCCTCACCACAACTTTCGAAGAGCGGATCTTATGAGATATTTCTATCTAGGCATGAGCAAAGAGGCCAAAGGCCAAATGGACATGGCTAGTGGTGGTGCTATCATGGATTTACCGGCAAACCAAGGATTTAAAGTCATAGAGAAGATTGCTACAAATTCCGATAGATACCAAGAGGTTGATCACAAGAAGTTATCAAGGTCAAGGGATGACTCCTCGAGTTCCGAAATGAAGAAGGAAATGGTTGAATTAACTAAGAAAGTGGATGGTTTGATAAACATGGTAAGTGCTTTGGAGGTGTCTAAACCAAAGAATGAAAAAGAGAAGAATCCGATCCAACAACCTTGCTTCTTGTGTGCTAGCACGAGACATTCTACTAAGAATTGTCCCGATGGGAGGTATGAAGACGATGATGACGGTTATGAAGAGGCACACTTTGTGAATCAACAAAGGAGTTACACTCAAAATGCTAGTCCCATTACTAGAAATTATGAGCCTCCTCAAAGAAGAATGTCTAATGATTTATACGTCCCTCCAAGACCTCAAGGGCAAAGTAATTATCAAGGGAATTACCAAAGGCAAGGGTATAGCTCTAACCAAAATCAAGGGCAAACCTTTATTCTAATCAAGGCCAAAGTTCGAATCAAAATTCGCAATATTCTCAAGGGAACTATCAAAAGCCCTATCAAGCCAAGTCCAATGTGAACGAGCAAGGGAATTCTTCTTCCAACGTTCAAGATAACCCTATGATGGCTATGATGGCGCAAATACTTGAGAGCAACAAAGAGAGCAACCGAATAATGGAAGCAAAGATGGACGAAGTAGTGGCCGAAAATAAAAGGCTTGCTAGAGAAGTTGCTCATATAAAGCAAATTGGGAAGCTTCCTTCTCAACCGGACGTTAATTTCACCGAGCATTGCAATGCCATCTCTCTTGGAGATGAAGAGCCATCTCTCATGAATGTCAATGCTATCACGTTGAAAAGTGGAAAGGTTTTGCCTACCCCTCAAGGAAAATCAAATATTAAGGATAAAGTGGTAGAAGCGGAAGTTGCCCACAAAAATCGCGAAGTTGAACTTCAAGCTCCTCCGGAAGAAAAGAAAAAGGAGGAAGAACCGGCTTTGATGAGGTATTATGTGCCGGTGGTTCCTTTCCCTCAAAGGCTAAAAAGGAGCAAGCTAGATGCCCACTTCCAACGATTTGTGGAGATGTTGAGGAAGTTATATGTTACTCTTCCATTCCATGAAGTAATTGCTCAAAATCCCATCTACGCAAAGTTCTTAAAAGATATTGCATCCGGGCGTAGAGTCATGGAAGAATCTAGCATGGTAGCCTTGAACCATGAGTGTAGCGCCCTTTTCTCCAAACAAATTCCTCTTAAAGTGAAGGACCCCGGGCGATTCACCATTCCATGCTCTATTGGCGCCATGAATTTTGAGGACCCATTAGCCGACCTTGGTGCTAGTGTAAGTGTCATGCCTTTAGCGACCTATTACAAACTTGGGTTAGAGGGAATGAAAGCTACCAAGATGACCTTGCAACTCGCCGATGGCACCAAAAGGCAACCCAAGGGAGTTATCGAAAATGTCCCAATCAAGGTAGACAAGTTCTACATACCTTGTGATTTTGTAGTGATGGACACGGGGAATAATGGAAACACCTCTCTTATTCTTGGACGTCCTTTCTTGGCCACCGCCGGTTTTAAAGCCGATTTGGGGAAGGGGAAGTTGACCTTGAAAATTGGAGGAGAGAAGATTAAGATAGAGAGGCCTACGAGTGAACAAGTGGCTATGCCCAAATCTTGTGATTTGGAAGAGCAAGAGAGTGCTAAGGCCGAGAATGTTGAGGTCAAGAAGGTGACTAAGAAGGTCTTGCACAAGATGATTGATCCCAATGAAGACCCTTCCGTTGATCATTATGAATCACCATCCGGCGACGAGTTGAAAAAGAATGGAAAAGCAAATTTATCGAAGAGCGAGAAGCTACCATCACTTTGGAAAAAGGCTATTAAGCAAGTTGCTTGCAACTCTTCAAAGAACCCGGATTGAGTCACCAATAATCTACAAGTCCGCTTGAGGAGGGATCCTAGCAAAGGACTCCTCAAGTGTGTTTCTTTCACAAAAAGAGATTCGGCTCGGTCTTTGCCAAGACGTTAAACTAGGCCCTAACGGGAGGTAGCCCGGTTTGTGAGTTGTCCACTTATGCACAATAATTTCTATATATATGTTTGACATGTATTCATTGAACTATGTTTGAGAACATGATGCTTGGAAGGTGAAATGTTTGATTTGTGGTGTTTGGTGTGGAATTGTGCTTGCATGAAAATTCTTGGTGATGGTGATCTCTTTAGTGTGGAGTTTGATTGGTGTTTTTAGTTGGTAAAATTTTAAGTGTGGAGTGTGGTCTACTCACTCCAATTCTATTTCACATCTCCACACCCATCACATCTCCCTTGATTTATCAATGCTTAATGATGTTGTCCCTAGTGCTCTTGTGCATGTTTTAGAGGATGTGGGTTACTTTCCTTGTTTGAATTCTATTAATCGTATGCCATGATGTTATTATGTAACTAGTGAAGCTAACTTGCTCATACTTGCGTTGAATGACCTTGTATGTCACTTGTTACTTTTAACCTTTCATGTCTTCTTGTCATCAAGGGAGTATTTACATCATGTTCAATCACGCTTTGCATAATGGCGTCTTTTTCTCTTGGTGGGGTACATCTACAAACGAGGGGAGTTCCTTTACGCCTTCATCTCATCTTCATTATTGTTTGCGGTTTTATGCGCATTGTTCACATGTTTGCATGCCATGCATATCATTTTTTGATGGACACTTGCATCTTTTGCACCCTATCCCTAACATGAGAGTGTTTTTAACCACATAGGCTTATGACTATCGATTCAAAATTCCTATATAAATCACATCTAGCCTATTTGTCACATTTGTTGGATCTTGAACCTAGAACCGACCTAGTCCTACGAATGTGCATTCTTGGGAATCAATATCATTGCTATCTCTTGTCTATCTAAATCTCTAAGTATTTTCGTTGAAATACCTTGGAACAAGTTTTAGCAAGCATTTTAAAATTTCCACGAAAAACTTAGACTATTTGTTTCCTCCTTGGTGACTTGAGTTTTCTAACTCGGTGCCTTGCTCATGTTTGATTCCCGCACATTCCATACACTTCTTTTTGAACATATTGTCAAGTTTTAAGTGTGGAGTCAAAAGAGGGCGAAGCCCCATTCAAAAGAAAAAAGAAAAAAAAAGATTTTTGCGGTCAAAGAGGGCAAAGCCCCGACTAAAAACTTTCTCAAGAGCTCGAGAAGTTTTGCTCCAAAATATACAAATGCCGGGGGTTAGGGAGGTAAGTCCCCCCTCGAAAGCATTTGTAGGCCAAAGACCGTTTCAAAAAAAAAGGGAAAAAAAGAAACTAAGAAGCACTTAAAACTTGACTCTATGTTTTCCTCCATTCTTCATTTGTGCGGGATTCATCATTTGCATGTGTGCTAGTTGGAATGACTTTTGGACGACCCATGTGCTTGCACGGGAGTACCATTTGGTCTATGCTTGTTTTTAAGAACTCATTGTGTCGAACTCCTCTTCCCTTATGGATTACGGCTTAAGCGCCTAAAACTTGGGAACGAGTTCCGTGTCGCAAGCCCGTGGACTAGCCCTAGCTAGCATAGGTGAGCGATTGACGGTTTTTGTGCAAACTAAATACTTTACCTCTATTGTATTTCCTTGAAAATGAGTAGACTTTTGGGTGAGGCGATTGATGGCTCTAGTATTGATGATCTTGAATGCACAACCTCATAGGTACTCAAAATGGTTCAAAAGTTCTTTTGATGATATTGTGATGGTAGTCCTAGCGTGGGGTGAGGAGTTTGTTTTGAGAAATCATGGCTTTGGTTAAACACTCTTAAATTCAATTCTCATGGGATAAGTGCACTTGGGATTTGTGAGTATTCCCTTTTCTGAAAACTCTCACGAGACTATAACTCGTCCACTAAGGTAGCCTAGGGGTTTAAAGGCTTAATGCATACGCTAAATGCATTCATAACGCCTACGAAAAGGAGCTAGGTAGATTGTACATACTTGTCATTTTTCTTTCAATAACATGTTTAGGAATAATGATCGAGACCTTGTGAAATCTAGTGAGGCAAATGCACGAAAAACATAGCACCACTAGCATTTCAACATTTTCATGACCTTGACATATTCTCATACTTTGTTCGGGACGAACAAAACTTAAGTGTGGAGTGTTGATGAGTCGAGTTTTCGACTCATTTATGATCATTCTTCACTATAGTTTTTGATCGTTTCCGATATTATTTTAATGTCATTTGACCTCTATATCTACATTTTAGGTAGAAAACAAGTTTCCCCCATGGTCAAAGCCTAAATATGAAGATTGGTTGAGTTTCGGCGCAAAACAAGGATTTTCGGGGCAATACCGAGCATATTGACCCTTGACACTTGTTTTGGACCTAGAGGGCTCGTCCGACCTCCGAATTGGTTGATTCAAAGCTTGGTGGAAAGCTAACTCAAAGGGCTACAACTCTCTAAGAGACGTCAAGACCAAATTCGGCCGGAAAGACCCCAGTCGATCGACTGAAACTCCAGTCGGTCGACTGAGAAAACGAAGAATTTGGGGGGCTCTGAAACTTCATTGAGTCGATCGACTGGGAGTCAAGGCTAGTCAAGCCTCTCCCCAGTCGATCGACTGGATCAAAAAGTCAGTTTTTATGCCCAAATTTCAGCCGAATCTATAAAGGGAAAGTAAGGGTTTTGGACCAAGTGTGGAGGTTTTTAGGGAAAAATACTCATCAAAGGGGATCAAATCAAGGGCATCCATCCACATCCAACAAGGAGGAGTGAAGATCCAAGGGAGACATCTAGGATTAATCATCCTACTTCTATCCTTCTTCTCTTCTTATTTGTTGTGTAAAAACCCTACACACATCATGTTGTCTTACATGATGTGTGAGTAGTCTCCTTGTGTTTTGAGGGTGTTTGTACCCTCCTTGGTACTCTTGATCATGAATACACATGTTTGATTGTTGATCTATGGTGTTAGATTTACATTTGCTATGATATTCATTGTGCATGCACTCTAGGTGTTTGACGAAATGCCTAAGTGACTTGTTTATCCCAAAACTTGACCTAATAATCTAGCAATGTTAGGGATGGTTTAGATGTAGTAAATGTGATCCTATCCAATGTGTGCATTTGTGGTTAACTAGGGGTCGAGTTCATAGTAGTTATTACCTTAGGAAGAGATTCCAAGGATAATGGTGCTATGGAATGAATCAATATCTCGAGAGAGTGAGGTTCGAGCTATAAGAGAGCTTGGCTAGGATTAGATTCAACGAGAGTTGGGCTACACTAGTCTAAGCTAGGTTGTCTACAATGCACAGATAGGAAGTGAACTAGGAGTCGAGTTCATGGTGTTTATTGTTTGGGAGAGATTTCAATACTAATAAATGTCATGGAATGAACCGATATCTTGAGAGAGTGAGGTTCAAGCTATAAGAGAGCTTGACTAGAGTAGATTCAACGAGAGTTGGTCCACCTTAGTTTAAGCTAGGTTCAAAACTATCTAACACTTGGAAATGTGTTTAATTCTTGTATGCATGATCATGGATAATGCCAAGGAGGGGTACAACCCCTCGAAACTCTCTTTTGATTGAATTGAACCCTTAATACCTTCTCATTGATTGAATTGATTATTTGCCTTTTCGTTGATCAACCTCATTTCGGATAGTGAAGATTCTCTACCGACCTCTTAAGAGGAACCAACTCCCCCCCCCCCCACCATAGACATTCTAATCACATCTTTAGCATTATTAGTTTAATCACCTATCCTTTGGGTTCGACCTCGGATTCCCGAGTCAATTATAAATGTTTTGATTAAATGTGACTAGCATAAGTATTTGAATTCTTATTTGAATATTTACGCTATATTTACAACCGATCATGATGGTATGATGATGGTGATATGATGATGATGATGGTATGATGATGGTATGATGGTGATATGATGATGATGGTATGATGATGATGATGGTATGATGATGGTCATATGATGTGATGTGATGATGATGGTCATCATCATGATGTTGTTGATGGAATTGATGAAAAGATCGATTTAAATTGAACTTCACTTAACTGAAATTTGTATTAACTTACATTGACTGAAATTAACTTATATTAACTGAAATTAACTTGTATTAACTTATATTGACTGAAAGTAACTTATCTTAACTTAATCATCAAAAATATAAATTCAAATGGATAGGGCCTAAATTTCATATAATCTGCTTGTCTCATCAAAAGAGCTAACAGTTGACTACCTAGCCATGACAAAGAAGCCAATATAATTCAATAACCATCATCTTTGATTAGTGATCAATTGCTCTCTTTTTCATTTGATCCTGGGTTTTGAGCATTATGAAGCACTACATGAATGATCTAATACATATTATATGAGTACAGTACATATATCTAGATTCTTTAACCACGGGTCACACAAAGCACTAATTTGGATTTAATACTTGAATTGTCCATCGAAGCACAACCCATAAAACACCTCTAACTTTGAAAACCACCGAGGAAATACCCACCTCCGCACGTATAAAAGGAACAGACGAAACAGCACATGCGGATCCAACTGAAAGACACAACCCGTCCAATAAGACCTTGATACTCGTCCTACATCGACCAATAAGACGTTTTTATTGATAACACACATCTTGTTTATCCACTTTTTAATAATATCGGTAGGCGGGGTACCAGTATTTCCTATTGATGATGATGAATAGTAATATACTGATGATGAATAGTAATATACTGTTGATGAATAGTAATATACTGATGATGATGATGATGGTTGTGATGATGGTGATAAATAGTATGATGTTGATGAATAGTAATATACTGATGATTGTGATGATGGTGATGAATAGTACTATGATGATGATGTTATGATGATGAATAGTAATTTGATGATGATGATGATGTTATGATGATGAATAGTAATATGACGATGATGATGATGTTATTATGATGAATAGTAATATACTGATGATTATGATGTTATGATGTTATGATGATGAATAGTAATATACTGATGATTATGATATTATGATGATGAATAGTAATATGATGATGATGTTATGTTGATGAATAGTAATATGATGATGGTATGGTATGATATGATGATGGTGGTGGTGGTATGATGATGATGGTATGATGATATGATGATGATGGTATGTTGAAAGTAACTTAACTTAACTTAACTTATATATTAACTTATAGCGACTGAAAGTAACTTATAGTAACTGAAAGTAACTTATAGTGACTGAAAGTAACTTATCTTATCTTAGACAACACAAAATATCGATAGGCGGGGTACCAGTATTTCCTATTTTCACATAATATCGATTTCTATCGTACCAGTATTATGTTGAAATGAATGCTCTTGGGGGCCTATGTGGACCACGTTGATTACCAACGCATTTCATTTAAACATAATACTGGTATAGGGAACCTGTATTATGTAAAAATAGAGAATATTAGTACCCCGCGCATCGGTATTATTAAAAGGAGGGCAATGAAATATGTGAAACTCACTTGCCCTAATTTGAATATGTGAAACTCAATAGGGGGCTAAAGGTATAAAAAAACTCCTATTTGCAAAAAATTCATTTAAAAATTACCATAACTATTATTATAAGAGCATCTCCACCATGACTAAAAAAACATCTCATCCATCTCTCACATCCACTTATCATTTAGTCATGCCTCTTGATTTATTTGGTCATGGACATCCCACTCATGACCAAACATAAAGTTCATCATCACTCTCTTTCTTATTTCTACATAAATACAAGCATATAAATATCAAAATATATCAAAATGTATCTTTATTTATAGGTCTTCAAAAATTATATGAATATTGGTGATTATTTTTTTTAATACTTTATAATTTTCAAGATATATTCGTTACAAAATCTGGATTTAAACTGATAAAGTTCTGACGCGTGATAGGTGTCGCATTAGAATTGGTTCAACTCTCATGACCAAAACTAACAAAAGATCATGAGATGACCAAATTTTGGTTTGGTCATGGGATGATCTTTTCTATGACTAGAAAAATCATGATGGGGGTGCATGATTTTTTCAATCACCTCCTATGACTCTTTTTCATGATCCAAAAGATCATGGTGGGGGATGCTCTAAAGAGAAAAGTAAAAAAAGTGGCCCGAACTACGAAAAAAAATCCGGTGCAGCGCAACTATTTCCTACGAGCATCCAAACAATATCGTTCCCATCAAAACGTCTTCGTTTTGTATTTCAATCAAAACGACGTTGTTTTGATTGAAACGGCGTCGTTTTTGCACCCACAACAAATGGCTTCGCTGCACCGAATCCGAATCCCCGAACTACCACTGATTTTCCAAGTTAATGCGCGAACTACCAATTTTTCCAATTAGGGGACAAAATTAGAAATTCTGTTAAAGTTAATGGATGGAGTTAACTCCGTTAATCAACTTTGTTTGACTATAATTAAAATGATAATTAAATATATTTTCTTTTAATTTAATTACATATCTTCCATTTAGATACTAAATTTTTAACTTTAATTTTGTTGTAAACTTTTAGGTTTCTTTCAATCTCATATTAGGAGTATTATTTTTAAGATAATTATTTACGTTGTCACAATTTACCATATAACATGTATGAATAAAAATTAAATTGTTGCTTTCTTGATCCATGTTCATAAAAAAATGACTCTAAAAAAGAATACAAATTTTTGAATGAATAAGAAAAAAAATTTAGTTTCTATTCATGCATGGTATATAGTAATGTAGTTTCCATTCATACAAGTTAAAAAAATAGAGTGCGTTTCAGGTAAAAATCATGATTATATATGAAAATTAAAAACCGAATTTCAAGCTGACACGTGTCTAATTTCGTGAAATCTCGGATATAACACGGAGGGGCATTATAGTCATTCCACATATCCCAGATTTCAATTCATTGTGATCAGACTTAACTTGGAATGATCAGACATAACTTGAGAATGATCAGACTTAACTTGAGAATGATCAGACTTAACTTGGAATGATCAGACTTAACTTGGAATGATCAGACTTAACTTAAAATGATCAGACTTAACTTGGAATGAACAGACTTAACTTGGAATGATCAGACATAATGATCAGACTTAACTTGAAATGATCAGACTTAACTTTGGAATGATCAGACTTAAAATGATCAGACTTGAAATGATCAGACTTAATTTGGAATGATCAGACTTAACTTGGAATGATCAGACATAACTTGGAATGATCAGACTTAACTTGAATGATCAGACTTAACTTGAAATGATTAGACTTAACTTGAAATAATCACACTTAACTTGAAATCGACTAACACTAATTTCCCACTATTGAAGATGGATCTTTATCGATATCAATATTCTCGATATATACGGAGATCTGAAGACAACAATATCATAAATGAAACAACTAAAAATAATGGGTGTCACGGCATGCTCATTTTTTTTTTTGATGGGGCACGGCATGCTCATTTAATCATGCATTTACGCCACTTTTTTTGTTGATAAGGCATTTAAGCCACTTTTTGAACACATTTATGTCTTAGACGGTGCCACAATTTGTGGAAGCAATTCAATCTCACAACAAAGTTCAAATGCCTTGATGGTAAAGTAACTACTACCTGGTAAAAGAAAGTTATAGTAAACCGTCACTAGTTAAAGTAACTTCCGCTGCTGACATCACCCCATTTAATGATGCACAAATATTTTATTTTTTTTGCCAAAAAGGTCTCACATCAATGCATTTGTTGTGTATCTGTCTTCTACTCTTCTGTATATAAAAGATAATAATTTTTTAAAAAGTACAAGATAATGAAAAGATAATTTTATTGTGTATTCAAGATATGCTGAAAGATGGGAGCTACTTGTTGGTTGTTGAAAGCACCGTTGAATCTGTAAAAGGCTAAGTTTTATTTAGGGAAAAGTACAGTTTGGGGACTTGAACTATCACCATTTTTTAACCTGTGGGCAGAACTGTAAAAACATCCAAATAATGTGCGAACTATCAAACGTTATTCCAAACTAGGGGCATCGTTTAACGCCGTTAGGATTTTCTTAATGCCGTACAACGACGTTAACTCCGTTAATTAAAAAATAATTAAAAATTGTACAAAAATTTAAAATTGCCAAAAAAAAATTTTATAGAAATTTATACTTATAAAACTTTAAAAAAAATTTAGTTTGAGTTCAGAAAATTAGAGATAAAAATGTTTAAAAAATTGTAAAAATTTATATAATAATTTTAAACAACTTAATTCTTATAAAATAGGAATATAAAATATTTTAAAAGTAGAAATTATAAACTCTAGAAAAATGATTTTATAAATTTGTTTAATTTTTTTAACATTTTTATAAAAGAGTGCGGTTCAGGTACAAATCGACTTATATATATAAACTACAAACCACATTTCGAGCTGACACGTGTTCCATTTAGTCAAAATCTCGAACAAACACACGGAGGGGTATTATAGTCATTCCACATTTCGTAATAATATTATTTTCAATTTAGTCCTCGAGTTGTTAATGATCAGACTTAAACTTGGAAATGATCAGACATAAAAACATCAATGATCAGACTTCAACAACAATGATCAGACTTAAAACAACAAATTATCATACTTAACCTAGTAATGATCAGACTTAAAAACAATGATCAGACTTAAACCAGTAATGATCGGACTTAAATCAGTAATGATCAGACTTAAAAAACAATGATCAGACTTAAACCAGTAATGAGCAGACTTAAAAAACAATGATCAGACTTAAACCAGTAATGATCAGACTTAAAACAACAATAA
Organism: Rhodiola kirilowii; assembly: GCA_033675215.1. Taxonomy (NCBI): domain Eukaryota; kingdom Viridiplantae; phylum Streptophyta; class Magnoliopsida; order Saxifragales; family Crassulaceae; genus Rhodiola; species Rhodiola kirilowii. Next base: position 62,077,942 of record CM066201.1, read on the forward strand.
TGATCACGCTTAAAACAACAATGATCACACTTAAAAAACAATTATCAGACTTTTTAAACCAATAATGATCAGACTTAAAAAACAATGATCAGACTTAAAAAAACAATGACCAGACTTAAAACAACAATGATCAGACTTAAAAAAACAATGATCAGACTTAAACCAGTAATGATCAGACTTAAAAAAACAATGATTAGACTTAAAAAATAATGATCAGACTTAAAACTATAACGATCAGACTTAAAACTATAATGATCATACTTAAAACTATAATGATCAGACTTAAAACTATAATGATCAGACTTAAAACAATAATGATCAGACTTAAAATTACAATGATCAGACTTAAAACTACTATGATCAGACTTAATACTATAATGATTAGACTTGAAACTACAATGATCAGACTTAAAATAGCAATGATCAGACTTAAAACAGTAATGATCGGACTTAAACTATAATGATCAGACTTAAAATTATAATGATCAGACTTAAAACAATAATGATCAGACTTAAAATTACAATGATCAGACTTAAAACAGTAATGATCAGACTTAAACTATAATGATCAGAATTAAAACTATAATGATCAGACTTAAAACTATAATGATCAGACTTAAAACTATAATGATCAGACTTAAAATTACAATGATCAGACTTAAAACTACAATGATCAGACTTAAAACTACAATGATCAGACTTAAAACTACAATGATCAAACTTAAAACTATAATGATCAGTCTTAAAACTACAATGATCAGACTTAAAACAGTAATGATCAGACTTAAAACTACAATAATCAGACTTAAAACAGCAATGATCAGACTTAAAACTACAATGATCAGACTTAAAACTACTATGATCAGACTTACAACTACAATGATCAGACTTAAAAATATTATTGTAGCAATAATCAGACTTAAAACTACAATAATCAGACTTGAGCTATTACTGTAGCAAAATGATCAGACTTGAGCTATATTACTGTAACAAAATGATCAGACTTAACACTGTTACTGTAGCAATTTTTAGGACGATTATACCCTTGCTTGTATTATGTATTTATAAATACGTCCGTTTTAATTTTTTTATTTACAAAAAATATCCCGAATTTTGATTGGTCGAAATATACACGTGGCAATATTTTGATGGGTTTGTAGTTTTTATTTATGACTGTGGTTTGTATTTGATCAGTTTCCTTTATAAAATTCCCTAATTTTTTGAACCCAAACTATAATTTTTTTAAGTTTTATAAATTTAAATTTCTATAAATTTTTTGTGATAATTTTTTGTAATTTTTTAAAAAAAAGTTTGGCAATTTTAAAAAATTTAAAACTATTTACAATTTTTTTTTACATTTTTAATTTTTTAATTGACTGAGTTAACGTCGTCCAACGGTGTTAAGGAAAACCCTAACGGCGTTCGACGGTGACCCTAATTTGGAAAAGTGTTTAATAGTTCGAATCTTGTTTGTAAGTTTTTATACGTAAGCCCGTAAATTGAAAAATTGTGATTGTTCAGGTCCCCAAACTATACTTTTCCCTTTTATTTAATATGATTGATCTCAAGAAAATTAAACTTAATGAGAATAGGATAATTATTCCAAAAACTCCAAGACACAAATCTATGGCTAGATTATTTCATGTTTTTAAAGAGGATTTTAGTATCAATTAATGTTTCAAATTACTTATAACAAACCTGTCAAAACAAAATTTATATACCTTGCGTAGTGTTCAAAAATACTCGATAAACTTCCATTATTATTATCAAAATAATAATGAATGTGAAAACTTATTCACATAAAAAATCAAGATTTAAGTAAATCAAATAATTAAGATCAAAGACCGAATCACCGAGCAAACCACTCTCAAATCTCAAGTATCCGCATTATTTCCTTATCTAGTACTCTAATATTCAATATACGAACTGGTATGTTACAACCCTATGAGGGAAGCAAGCATCCTTTACATTGATATTTATCCATTTAATGGCATAATATCTCATGTCTAGCTTGTGAAGAGCAACAAACACACTATCAAAGCCACCCTCATCTAACACTGTTATGTAATATTTCGACCAAATATATTATATTTAGGAAAACAAAATAACACAAACACATTGCAATAATTTTGTATATTAATTTTTTTTTTGACTATGGCATCGTATATAGGGTCAAGATTAGGTACAAAGTTAAATTTTGGTACAAAATGCAAAATTCGTCAAAATTATTTTATAATTCGTCACTTTTCGAACCGAAAAATGAAAACGACGAGCCGAAAAATAAAAAAACGACGTAGTTCGTCAGTTTCATTTTATAATTCGTCACCAAGAAAAACACCAAAAAATCAAAATTTAATCTCATCCATTCAAATCACAAGATCAAGGGCTATGATTAGTGTGTATTTTGTACCAAAAAATTAACTTTGCACCGGATCCTTATTCTCGTATATAATGATAATTTTATTACTAGATCTGGAAACTATTACAAAAGAACTTGCTATCACTTCACTCAGATTTTATAACTTAAGTTTATACACTACACGACTTCTCTATTTATAGTACTTCACCTTCTAAATGAATGGTAAATATAAACTTAATCTAGTGGTAGAGATTGCGCAATTGGTAAAGACTGGACAACCCCAGAGTCATAATGTAAATATGTTACGGTGGGACTCGAATCCTTAATTTAATCTAATGATAGAGATCGCTCATCTAAAACTCCCTCCATAAAGTATCTTGAATCTACATCATTTACCAAAAATCTAGAATTACTCATACTTTCTTTGTTTCTTAATTTCTCAAACTTTCTTCATTGATGTCTTCTTTCTCAGACTTTGGTTATTTGACGTTCAGTGTTTTGCGTTCAAAATGGGCTATGGGAATTAATGTGATTTTATAAAATAAATAAAAAAACATGTTTTGTTTTCCTGATTTGTAGTAATACCGATTTGAATTGGAATAAATCAAATTAAATTAAGGATGAAAATGATAATTATATCCGTTGGTCATTATATTTTTAAATAAACGTTTTAATTAATAAGTCAAATCTAGGCCATTGATCGATTTGATCAAACAAGTTAAATGTTCTACGCTTTCATATAACTTAGGAGATCTCATATGATTTTTCCTGTTAATTATAGCATCACTCTTCCCTAATTAACCTCGCACTGGTGGATTGATCAAACATTTGGTTTAGAACATTATTATTATTATTCTTACTATTAGTCTTATGGTATAATTTTTTGATGTCAAAACCATATGATTTTCTATATAAAGAATTTTCAAAATAAAAACAAAAACTATAACACATCATCAAACACATAGCTAGTACAAGGCAATTTGTTGTTAGATGCAAACACATCATCCTTCATTGTTTTTTCTCTTGAAACAACTTTGTTTTGAGTGAATTACAACTTTCTAAAAATCGTTCAGTGATGCTTTTAGTCAAGGGATATTTTATGTGGCGTTTTTAGACAAACTAATATTGATTAGATGATGCAAATGCAAAATGAGTTTCTGAAACTAGGCCATTTCGGAATAAAAAAAATTCAAACTAAGTATTCAAAAAAGTGAAAAATGACAGAGGCGTGTGACTAGGAGGATGTTGGTTGGTGATAAAATGAGAAATTAAGTATCAAACATTCAACACTATTAACACGAAAGTGAAAATATACTACGCGGTCGATTCAAAACTTTTGATGGTCAAAAATTCAAGTCACTCGAAATGTCGTATTTTAAACATATATATATATTTTAAAGTTCAACTTATTACGCATATGTTGGTTTGGACTCACAGTGGATAACAGGGCGGACCCAGGAATTATGATAGGGGTGACGAAAAAAATTAATTAATTTTAAAAAAAATAACATTAAAAATTTATTACATTAAAACGGATAACATTTTACTATCATGCCACGGAAATCATTTATGATTGAATTAACGCTAAACATTTCAATTATTTCTTTATACTGTTGAGAACCAAACAGTCCGATAAGAAATCTTCTACCATCTTGCCGCGAGGACACTCTCCACCATTTTATTTTTTAAAAAGGGTAAATTACAAAAAACATTGTCTGGACTGCCGCCTCATTTCAAATTAGGTACCGGACTTTTTCAATTTTCAATTTAGAGCTTTTCGCATCAATATGAACATGTTCCATCATATTAATCATATCAATGACCACACTAAAAATAAATTCAACCAAATAAATTTAGTCGTATAACCAAATTCATAATGTTTTTACCTTAAAATTCAACCAAATGTGACGTGATATTAATACTGATAAGTTTCTAAATGTAATACTCCACCTAATTTGAATATAATATAAAATATTATATTAAAGGAAAATGATAAATAGGGGGTATGAACTCATTGACAAATCACGGTCCAAACTATTGAAAATGACAATTAAGGGGCAATTTCAAAAAAAAAAATTAATTGACGTGTAACGATTAACAACGGAATATCACTCCCTTTAGTAGTTTTATTTTCTCACAAGTTAACCGTGTTAATTGACGAAGTGATATTTCGTTGTTAATCGTTATATGTCAATTAAAATTTTTAAAATTGCCCCTTAATTGTCATTTTCAATAGTTCGGACCGTGATTTGTTAATGTATGGTAGTTCATACCCTCTTTTTGTCATTTTCCCTATATTATATGGAAATTTTTTTTATAGAAAAACTTGGTGGTGACAAATGTCCCCCATCCAGTCGTAATTAATTCCGTCCGCGACGGATGCTGCACCGGATCCCTAAAACCTTGTATAATAAAGCTTCAATTATTATTATTATTATTATTATTTATTTTCAAATTAATAATCTATAAATAATAAATGTGAAAAAATATCCAAAGAAAATATTAAAATTTAAGTAATCAAATAATTAAGATCGAAAGACGGAGCAAAACACTCTCATTTATCCGCATTACACCCTTGTCCATTAAAACTCTCTCCAGTAATTTTTGGATCGCTACATAATCCATAACGACATTACCCAAAGAAAAACTTAATAATATTTAACATAATTACACGTGTAAAATCAGATGCACATACAACGGATGCTTCTCCTCCTATATAAAAACCTAAAACCACATATCCAAAACAACAACAACACAAAATACACACTGCACGGGAGCTGCGTGAGAAGATCCAAACACACACACTCATACGCTTCAAAAACACTACACAACCAGAGAAATCAAAAGTTAAAAACCAGCTGCCCTTTCGATCTTATCCCGTCTATCTTTTCACTTCACTTCACCCCTCAATCTCAACATCTCCATATATAAATCCGTTACAATGGCCGTGATTTCCTCCACCACTCATCTCCCTCATCCAACAACAACAACAACAACAATCTCCAAAGCCATGCAAATCGAAGATCATCAACCGATTAGGCCTGGCAGCCCTTTAAAAGTCATCATCATGGTCGCTTCGATAGCCGCTGGAGTTCAGTTCGGCTGGGCTCTCCAACTCTCTCTCCTCACTCCCTACGTCCAGCTTTTAGGCGTTCCTCATCAATGGGCGTCGTTCATTTGGCTCTGCGGTCCAATCTCCGGTCTAGTGGTCCAACCGATCGTCGGTTATCATAGCGACCGCTGCACCTCCCGCTTCGGCCGCCGTCGTCCGTTTATCGCATCCGGCGCTGCTTTAGTCGGCGTTGCTGTGTTTCTTATCGGCTACGCCGCCGATATCGGCCACCGCGCCGGAGACTTGTTGGAGAAGAAAACCAAGCCGCGTGCGGTGGCGGTGTTTGTGGTAGGGTTTTGGATATTGGACGTAGCGAATAATATGCTGCAAGGACCTTGTAGAGCGTTGCTGGCTGATTTGTCAGGCGACGATCCTAAGAAGACGCGGACGGCGAACTCGCTGTTTTCGTTCTTCATGGCTGTCGGAAACGTCCTCGGATACGCTGCCGGAAGTTACACGAAGCTGTTTAAAATATTTCCGTTCACGGCAACCACCGCGTGCGATATGTACTGCGCGAATTTGAAAAGTTGCTTCTTCATCTCCATCGCGCTGCTCGCGACCGTTACAGTCATCGCGCTTGTTTTGGTCAAGGAAGAACAGTTCGTACCCGACCCGAAGCAACCCGAGAAAGTCAATCGGGTCCCGCTCGTTGGAAACTTATACGCTGCGTTGCGTGAGATGAAGAAGCCGATGTGGATTTTGATGCTGGTGACGTGTCTCAACTGGATTGCGTGGTTTCCTTTTTTCTTGTACAACACTGATTGGATGGGTAAGGAAGTGTACGGTGGTGCTGTAGGTACGTCCGCATACGATAAAGGTGTGCGAGCGGGTTCTTTGGGGCTTATGCTAAACGCCATCGTTTTGGGTGTTGTGTCGTTGTTGCTCGAGCCTGTGGCGAGGAGAATTGGAGTGAAGAAGTTGTGGGGTGGTGTGAATTTCGTGCTGGCTATTTGCTTGGCATTTACGCTGTTAGTTACTAAAATGGCAGAGGCGGGTCGGAAATTCGATGCGAATGGCCTCGTGTTGCCCCCGTCAGCTGGAGTCAAGGGCGGCGCTCTCGCTCTCTTCTCCACTATGGGAATTCCGTTGGCGGTAAGCTTCCAATTTGAAATTTTGGAGCAAAATTTAATCATGTTCAATTTTTTTTATGCACGTAAAAATAATAATTTAAAATCAGTCATCGTATCTAATTATCTAATTCGTTCTTTGACAACTAACCATCTTCATGTTTGTGTCATAAATTCAGGTGACATACAGTCTACCATTCGCCTTGGCCTCAATATTTTGTAACTCTGCTGGTGCTGGCCAAGGTAACTAACTTTTGTGAGACAAATTATTTTTTTCATCTCATTTTTTTTTCTACCAAAATTTTCAGTATTCGATCTTAGGGTAATAAAATCCGAATAAGTTTCTGAAAGTGGTTTGTTTTCTGTGATCAATTTAATGCAGGGCTTTCAATAGGAGTACTGAATCTGGCTATAGTGTTGCCCCAGGTGAAAAATATTTAATAACTTCTTGAGAAGTTTTTTGTTTCTATCGATTCTGTTACCTTGTAATAAAATGGTAGCACGTGACTGTCCTGATTGGCAGGCTATTGGGTTAAACGTTAAGGATTAAGTCCTTTTTTTCAGAAAGAGTCTGATTGTTGTGTGAAACAGATGTTTGTTTCAATGACAAGTGGAGGTTTGGATGCACTATTTGGAGGAGGTAACTTGCCAGCATTCCTCGCCGGAGCAATAGCAGCAGCCGTAAGCGGCTTACTTGCTCTCACCTTGCTTCCAACTCCGCCACCAGACTTCGTCAGCACCACTCAAAGCGCGCCGCATTTCTAGTCTTTCTCTAATACGTGTGTAATGCTTAAAGGCTATGTGAAGTGAAGATAAGGCAGTGTGAGATGAGTTTAGAGTTGTGTGCTTAGTAATTGATCCACAAAGTGAATTGGTTGTAGTCTGAAAGGGCATGTCTCACTTTTTGGCTGAGACCTCAAAGACTTGTACCTCCGCTTGTAATCATGCATGCTCATGTTTCTATAATTTCATCATGAAAGATTTAAGTCGCCTACACCTCACTCACACGATTTTAGTTTGTTTTTGTGCGACCACTTTATTACAAGACGACATGCTCGACCAAATTCCCAATGGTTTTTTCATTCACTTTGAAAGTATTTAGCAGGAATAAAACCTAAGACTTTAGCCCAGACCGATTGTAATTCATATGATAAACACAATAATCGCATGGATTACTTGCAAATAAAAATTATTTCCGCAAAAAAATAGAGAGAAGAAATTCTCAACTAAAAAAATTGTGCTCTTGTATTTTTTTTAAAAAGGTTTAGTCCCAATGGTTGGCTCAACGATCTGCAAATCAGGACAAGAAGGTGACACGCTCGAACAAGTACTTTTTTGTAACAAGTAATGCAACGAATCTTGAGTAGATTTTCATTTTCTTCATACCAAAGTAACACATGGAGATTTTTTTTTTGATAGGAAAGTAACACATAGAGATTGGACAAGTGAAGAGGGACACATAACATCACACAAAATCTATCCAAAACAAATAAATACTGACTAGTTTATAATTCATCAATAGTAGATATGAAGACGCATATGCATCCTCTTGTAATATTTCGGGTAGCTTGAACCGTTATCCGAAAAGAATCCCAAACCTGACATCCCATGTGACTTGCATCTTTATCCTAGTGGATAGTATGTCATTTAACAGATGCAAGTTAATACATAGCATTGTTATCCAAAAGGCTAAAAATAGTCAATAACTACTTCCTGTTTGCACAAGATCAGGACTAAATTAATACGAGGAAAACTATAATTTCAATCTCAAAATATAAATGACACTATTGAAATTGAGCAAGCGTTGGTAGTTCGGAAAACTAAATTGTATTTTTCCCTTAGTCTAATGGCATGGCACCCGATCCCTTTGATTTGAAAACTGCCTAGTAAAGACAACATGCTAATAAAACATAGTATTATTTGTCGAATCAAGTCTAAAAATTTACTTAAGCAAACGTGAGTACGTGACACTAAACACTATAATTTTGTAATAAAAACTATACCAGTTAAAATGATCAAGTTTGGGTTGACTATAAATCCTAATCCAATAGTGACCATCATTGATATTGATTGTATATCCGCAATCTAGGCTTTCAGTTTGCACAGCATCCATCTTCCATCCTGACAACAATATCAAAGATTAACTAACCCACCAACCAACAACTACGTCATCCAAATCAGTTGCTTACTCTAGGAATCTATACCCCATAAATATATAATTTAGCAGTAGCAATATTCGAAGTCTTCTCTGTTCTCCCCTCCATCTATGGACAGTGCTAAAAATAAAGACTACGAAATCGTCTTTACGAACATCAATCTCCAACAGTGCAAAGTTTGCTAGTTAAAAGTTTCTAATGGGGATCGTGGACCCCTTTCTGAATAGTAAGAAGGATAAAACAATCAAAATTGTTATACAAGGCTCGTGTCCTATACTGACTACCAACAAAACAACTAATTACTATGATTTTCCTTTCTAATTAGTTTCAGGAGCCACAAAATTTCCCTCCGGGTAATACTAGGTTTAGTTATGTTGGGTCAAAAACACTAAAACCCAGATGATTGATTGAGTCACATTTACCTGACTAGGTCAATATAATTTGATATCAGTATGGAACCTTGTCCTTGTGTTTCTTTCTCAGGGTTGATAATCTTCTCTGCAGTGGAAGCTTCTCACTCTTGTCGCCGATTTTCTCCAAATGATAGATTATCTTCTCCAGAGTACCAATTACTTCTCTACTCCCGTTTCCAAATTCTTTCTCCTGAATTGCCAGAACTCTCTTTAGCAATTCTATTAATTGGTTTCCTTCTTTGCCTAATCTGGTTTGTATCGAAACCAGACAATCAAGAGCCTCGCCTGAAGTAAAAATAAAAAGTGGTCATTAGCATCATCGTAAAATAGGCATTTAATTAGAGGGTACATACGAGATATCAGAGTTCAGAGTTGGAATCTGACCAACTGGGGGTGAGTTGGGACCAAACGCCTTCTCACGTATGACCACGGCCCTGGTGGCGAGTTTCTCAGCCTCCTCATCTCGTCCCATGCAGGAAAGAACAACTGCCAGATGTAACATCGGAAAAGTGATGGATTGGTCTTCTAGTGGTACAGAATTTTCCATGATTTTTAAACTTCTCCGTAACAAGCGCTCGGCTTCCGCATAATTTTTGGAGCTCGAATAAGACGTTGCAAGATTGATAAGGTGGGTGACAGAACTTGGATGATCTATCCCTTTATCATTTTCAATTATAAATAAGCATTCCTCTAAGAGCACCCTGCCTTCTTGTCCCCTGGAAATACAGAAAGGCTTTCAAATGAGCCACAGCATTGTCAGCTGCAAATATTGAAACAAAGATACTCGAATACAACTTTATGCGAATGATGCAGCTAATAATAAGTGCACTGGATTGCTGATCTATTCGATATGAAAACTTTTGACAATATTAGTAAATGCATATCTAATTCACCTTCCAACTGTGTGAAGTAATTCAGCGAGCTCTACTCTCATCTTCTCCATTCTGTCATCATCCAAATTCATATAGTTTGATTCCTTGATGACATGGATGGCCTTTTTGTATAAGAAAATGGCTTCATCAACATTTCCTGCCAGAAAACCAGAACATTCCATATGAAGTATACCAATAACATTTGCGAGTCAAATGTCACTATTCGGATCCCGTCAGTCATATACAATCAATTTTTTTTGAACTTCCTCGTTCTAAAATTTATGAGGAAAATAAAAAGATTATCTACAGCTGAAAGAACAATGTGCTTTTACCTTTCGCGCACTTCACATTGGCTAACGAATGCATGGCCATCCCAACTCTCCCGTCCTTTTCACCATAACGTTTACGATAAATATGTAGAATCCTGTCACAGAAAGTGATACGAATTTGATACTCGAGTCCATGTATCCATGCCTAAAATGTTTTGTATAAACTAAAAAATACAAACTGATGCTCACCTAGTAAAAGGCTTTTCTGCATCATTAGCGTTTCCTTCTTTAAGTAATAGATTTCCAAGAGCAGATAAAGGCATTACTAAGTCCTCACTTTCCATCCCTCTAGTCAACTCCAATATCTCAATTGCGCGGTCGTAAAGTTCAACTGCCTTTGATGTCTTACCTATAGATCCTAGAACTTTGGCCATGCTCAGCAGAGGAGTTGCAAGAAGTGCGTTCTCATTCCCTGTGGTGCAACCGTGCAAAAGTGGTATTACTATTTGCTAGTATCTCTACATCAATCTTTCTTGCTTTCAGATATATTCATGCCAAGTATGATAACGATAAGTCAGATAAATTCACGCTAAGTCAGATATATAGGGAAGACATGTTCAAAGAGCAAACACTTGCAAAGGAAAAATAAGTTCACTAAATGGTCTTTTGTTATTCCAAGAGAAATATTCTACTTATGGATTGAGGAGGATTCAATCTGCTTTCAGAATAACCAGGAATGGAGAAGCCATAAGTTTACAAGTACCACACATGCCCTAAATGATTCTGTACCCTATTAAGTCAAATTTTTCATAAAATCTGACAGAACAATTATGAGTTTTTAAAGGACAGCCTACACAGACAAAAAAAGAGAGTCCTCCATTACCTAATAAAGTACTGCTATATGTGATATCATAACCTCATCTATCAAAAAGGCTAGGCAGGTTGTGCTGCCTAGTCATCATCAGACTTATGCCGAGAGATGGTGGTTCAGGTCTAAATATATATAACAATAAAAGAACAGATTTGAGGTCAACGGAAATACTTACCATATAAGCATTCCAAGATACGAATGGCTCTTTTATACATATCAATTGATTGTTCAAACTTTCCCATAGCAGAATACATGCTTCCCATATGCATAAGTATTGAATCCAGTATGGGCTCATCATCTTTTAATCCATCTACAATCGATCTTAACTGCAACAAACAAAAGAATGAAATAAATACGAGCAATGGGTAAAAAGAAGCTGCATTGAGTGAAATAATAAATGAAATTGATAGCAAGTTCATCATATCCGAAATCGGTATTTCATGATCAACATAAAACTTGTTTAATCATGCATGTAAATTACACACTTTCCAGTAAAACAATGAAGCCCATCTCACAAGAAGCCGGGTTTCATAGACAAAATAAAAGACGACATGCAATCACCTCATCTAAGAGAGAGCCGAGCTTATTCTGATCGCCAACAGCTGTATAACCCAAAGCTATGACATCGAGTATAGCAGCTTCTTCAAGACCTTTCTCGCCAGCACTTATCTGCTCTTTGACAGCTTCATAATTTGCATGCAGCAAGTCAGAAGCCTCATTATTCTTGCCAGACAAGACCATTGTTTTGACTTCATGAAATAACTCTTGTAACTGTGTTTCAAAATCATCCATCATCTCAGATGTCTTCAACCTGCTAATTGTTAAGAATAAACACTTTTTTCACTTGGACAAATGACGTAGTGTTCGTGCAATATCCCACCTATGTGGCATGCCGGGAGTTGAAACATCAGAAACTATATCTTCCTCCGACGTAACAGCCAGAGGTGGCCTAATCGCGGCAAATAACTGTAAGTTGCCTCTCCGGGAGATGGAGAGTAACGAAGAAAGCCCTATATGAGATTCATGACCTTGGAGATAAATAGAGCCACTCAGCTTGACCTCCCGAAAATATTGAAGACGCGTTTTAAGAGACGACTGATATGCCCTGACATATGCAAATAAAAAATAATTAAGCAGATTGTCCAATTTTTCCAAGATAGTATTTCCAACTAATGTGATCCAACAAATGCAAACTCAATCTTTCAAGTTATGAACAAGTACTAGTGAATTTCTACACAAATGCAATTAGAGAGGTGCAGTTAGACTAATTCAAGCAAGAGTATTGTTCACTAGCTCAGCAGCTTTGGTAGCTCAAAGCAAAAAGCTGCCGTGATTGATTCCAGGTGACATTTTCACTTCCACTAAGGGTCCAAAAAAGACACCATTTAACAATCACTAAGACCTCTATATAAACAACTAAGGTCTAGAGCACAAGACAAATTTCATCTTTCACTTATAATCCAAGCCTAGCACATACTCAATTTTCTAAAGAAAATCGTATTCGCCAAAACCCACTTCTCAGAACTATGGAAACGTAGAAAAAAACAACAAAGGTGAAACCTTTATTGAGCAAAAGCTGTATGTGTGTACCTTCGAATCCTGAAATTGATTGATTGAGAGTTGGAATTGGAAACTGAGATGGTCGACAAATTATAGTAACCGGATTGAGCAGAGCGGATACTGGACGGACAGAGCGTCACCATTGCAGAGGACGAGGGAGGAGAAGATAATTGGGGTTTGGGATTTCGGATGATTTTGATGAAGGATGAAAAATATTTATAATTAAGGAATTAGATAAAGGAAAAAAAAAATCCTGTAACCTATTTGGCCATGACATTTCTAGATAATAAATTATAAATCACATTTAACAAGTATTTATAGTTTTCGACGATAAATTATAATTCATTTTTAACTAATTTTACAGTATGCCTCAAAATATGATTTGCACGTGAGAAACAATATATTCAGCGTGAATATTACATTTTAATTTATTAAAACTTTTTAGAGAGATGTATTTGCAATTTTTAATAAGTGAACATTAGCTAAATACTTGGACACAGCTGCAAACATAGCAAAATGATTTTCTATAAAGAGAAATAACAAAAGTGAGGAGCGCTCAAATAAGATTTTTTTCGAGAACTTAAGATTTCAATCTTCATCTTTCAAAATGCATCATTGACATGCGTATTTTTAACTCTTTTATAGTGTCAAGTTATAAGTTTTAGGGGTCTAGTTGCAGTCAAACAAAATTTATAACCTTGGTAAGTCAAGGATCGATCCAAGGAGCAAACGTGTGTGAGTACTAGTTAATAGGTGACCTATTTAGCTATTCCAATTGACGAAAGGTTTTGTTGTGATGAGAATAGCAGAAAATAAATGCAGAAAATAAAATGGTTTGTGACTTTATCAGATAAAGAATTCCAGGACCATACTTCACCCGTGCCAACCCTACTAATCATGCAATCATGTCACGTAATTCATCATGCTATCGAATACGGAAATAAACCGAAATAACACTAAACAAGCCGCTCATCCACGAATCATTGTTTAGATTAATCTCAATCGTTGAATGCCGCCCATCCACGGATTATCAACGATCTCGATTATTAGACTTAGAGTTTTTTAGACAAAAGTCAACTTTCCTATTAATTCATGTACTACCAATGTAGCTACCATGACTTAACATCAATTTCATGCAATTCGATTAATTAATACCTAGGACCCATTCATCTTTCGTTAATTAACCTAAATACATTCTAGCATGCAATCATCCCATTCAATGTAAAACTTGCAAGAATGATAAAATTAAGCACGATGAAATTGAATATTCGAATAACATTAATGAAAAATGTTTAATTGATCACATGAAGAGTTAGGTACATAGCACGAGATCCGTATGATCCCAGAATAAGAAGATTACTCACTACTCATGGTAATTTAACCAAAAAATAGTGTTAATAAAGATATTAAGGACGGGGAAACCGTAATGACGTGGGTGCTCGTTGAATCTCTCGTGATGAACTCTGTCTTCTCTCCCAAGTTAGGGTTCTTAAATCTCCAAATAAGCACACCAAATTCGTTCTGATTGTTGCCCTTTTATAGCCCAAAAGTCGATCAATTTCCAAAAAGGTCCAAAAACTTCCAAAAACAAATTAGGAAATTTCTGATAATTGTGCCCGACAGTGCCGTGACTACCGTGACATTTAGATATGTCACGGCAGGGGCAAAAGTCACTGAGCCATATGGGTGTCGTGGCTACCGTGACATTTAGACATGTCACGGGAGTCACGGCCCTGCCTGAGATTGCTTGTTTCCTTCTGTGCGAAAACACTACTGTGACTACCGTGACACTAATGGGATGTCACGACAGTCACGGCCCATTGCTGATGCAGAGCTCTTTTTCGGCCCTTTTAGTTGATCTTTTTCGTTTTTTCGACACTCCGGGTCCAAGGAGCGATGATATGTCTTTTTGTCCTGAAACACTAGAGAAAAACATCAAATAGGGACAATTTGTCGGGAGAACGAGTGTTATCCTTCATCGAATGTAGTGAATAATTAATCAAAATATTGACTGATCAATCATCAAGTCACTGTGGTGGTAACACGTGTCCCATGTGCATTTTCCAAGATGCATTTAATGCAAAGTCAAAACTACCAATTTTGACTTTTATTTTTTGGGACATATGTCATATGCAGATTTAAAGATGCATCATAATCTAATTGTGACATTTGGAGTCTCAAGTTCTCGAATTTTTGAAAGTCTCAACCGAGCGCTCTCCTAACAAAAGTTTTATATGTAAAAAAAGAGAGAAAAAAAGAAGAAGGCAGAAACGTAAAATTTAGAAAACATGAAGACGAGCCCTTTGTTAGTTATATAAGTAATTACAATAATAACAAAAACAATAGAAACATGCAAGGAGGAGGATTGTTAAAAGAGAAATGTATAGTTTGAGCCCTTTTGCTCCTATTTGGTCAAATTCAAAATTCGATCTGTTCGATGACCCACTCTAGACGTCTGTCATTTTGACGTAATTTTCTTCTTCTTCAGATCAATCTCTCTTAGATTGCTCTTCCCGATGATCGTTTACTTACCCCCTTTTTTTTTTATCTATGTATCGAAGCCGAGTAATATTTCATCTAGTCGAAATTTGGTTTCAACACTTTCATGCCTTTCATCCTTATACAACTAATAACGGTTGGTTCATTCAGCTTGATCATAACACATATTTGCTACATAACTCTCATATGCACTTTCTTGTTTATTTACCATTTGTGCATGCAAAATGCATTACAATTAATTCGTCCAGCTCATGCCAACACAATGGAATACATATGAATTTATTTCAGCTAAATTACAAAAATATTATTTGAATAATGACTTGATTGCAAATCAGGTGTCGAATTTTTTCGATTTTTAATATAGTAATTTGCGTATATTTTATTTTCAAATTTCAAATTTGAGAAATTTTAAGGTTGAAAATATATGAATTTTGGTTACTGAATTAAGTTAATTTGGCTGAATTTATTTTTATTGTCGGTTATGATGTGATGTGATCAGTGGCGGATGGAAGGGTGGGGCGGGTGGGGCGGCCGACCCCACATCAATTTTTTTTTTGATACAATTGTTAGTAGTTAGAGTTAGATTAGAAACGAGACAAACGATTTCGGTTGCTATTTTGCTAAGATTAACCTTCTAATTTCATCTCGTATTAAACATGAAAGTTATAGAACATTCAATTAGCTTTCTATCCATATATAGATCATCTTCAACGGACAATGCATGACGCCTCTATGAGCTTCCGAAAGTTGGCTCGGACCCCCTTCAACGGACACCGGATGATGTCTTTATGAGCTTCAAAAAGTTGGCTAATCATTAGCGGACTTCAAACATATGTCATGTTTCGACTTAGTTTTCAGTCACCTTAACATTAGACTTGTGCCTAGATGTAAGTATAGAAGTTGTAGCCCTTATTGTCAGCTTCATGCGCAAGGTGATTGATTTCTCAAGTGGTGCTCAGTCTACCTGTTATATGTTAAAGTTGTTAAGGTTGCATGTGATTGACTATGTACACTTGTTATGCGTTCTTACTTTACTTATATTTTTGGTTGCTTAAACGTCTGATTGATATCTTGATATCAATTGAAGAGTTGTAGGCCGTCAAATTATCTCTCCAATGATATATATCTCGATCTTATAGGGTAATCGACGTGTCTTCTATGACCTCTCAAAGTTAGATCAGTAATGAACTTTATATGAATTCAAACTTTGATATTTTACTAGAAAATAACTTATATCATCAAATATGAGGAATATATATATAGGAAAAAAATTTCCGAATACAACCTATAGCCTTATTCATCAAAAAAAAAATTTTGGGACCCCATCACAAAGTTCGCCCCCCATCGGTCGAGTCCTGGATCCGCCACTGGATGTGATGTGATTTATAGGACTGGAACTTGTGCAATGTCTTTACCATTTATATCAAATTTCATATAAGTTGTGGAATTTGGTACTTTTAAGTTTTGGATTATTGTTGTTTTAATTCATATGTAAATTAGGTACTTGACTTTTTAAAAAAAATCTAATTTTAGTATCAATTTGCACATATTCATCCTACTTATTACATCTCAAACCACAATAAAAATAAATTCGATCAATTCAAATTAACTCGGTAACCAAATTCATAAGCTTCCAACCTTAAGATTCACCAAAACTCGAATTCGAAAATAAAATATGCGTATTAATGCAAAAGCTACTAAATTGGAAACTGGAAATTGGAAAATTTTGGTACCTAATTTGAAATCAAACATTAGTTCAAGTAATATTTTTTACATGTAAATTGCATAAACATTATTTGGATTGACGTCTGATTTCAGATTATGTATTTGACTTTTTAAATTTAGTAATTATTGCATCAATTTGCACATGTTCCATCATATTAATCACATCACAAGCCATAACAAGAATAAACTCGGCAAATTAAGTTAACTCGGTAACCAAATTCATAAGTTTCGACCTTAAAATTTCTCAAAAACCCGAAGTCGAAAATAAAATATATACAAATTAATGTAAAAGCTAGTACACTGAAAATTGCAAAGATCTGGTACTTAATCTGAAATCAAGCGTTAGTCCTCAAAAGTACCTAATCTGGAATCAAGCATTAGTCCTCAAAATTACAAAAGACGTCTTCATCAAAAAAAAAATACAAAAGACGTTATTTGGACTATTGCTTGATTTCAAATTAGGTACTTAAACTCTTTTTAATTTTGAATTAGTAACTTTTGGATTAATTTGTACATGTTTATCCTATTAATCACATCATAAACCACAATAAAAGTTAATTCGGCCACATTAAGTTATCTCGGTAATCAAATTCATAAATTTTTTTACCTTGAAATTCCTCAAAAACTCGAAGTCGAAAATAAAATATACGCAAATTAATGTAAAAGTTACAAAATCTATAAATTGGATAAATCCTCCACCTAATTTGAAATCAAGCGAAAAATCCAAGTAATGTTTTTATATCTTATCTTAATCCTAAACATCAAAGTACTAAATTCCACCAAGTATGAAATATGTACCGTAATCTTTATCCTATTAATAGCAAAAGACTCTGTTCAACCATTTCATTCATTGGTAAATTAGCTTCCTAATTAACCTAACATTAAGCCAGCTCAATAGTCTTATAATCACATTACTATTTTTAAACCCGTTTGCCAATCTTAGCTTTCATTCCCCAAAAGATAAGGCCTGTCACAACAGCGTCCTATAAAATGCGACACACACCAATTTACATGAAACATAAAAACGAAGCAATCATTAACAAATAAGAGCCTCGTTTGAAATAAAGAACACGAGAAGGAGGTTCCTACACAGGTGTGTATGCGGAAACACATACATACCTCGTTGATATTACTTTGTCCAATCATCGATCAGCGCCTATGGATTCCAGCAAAAAATCCTCTAGTCCTGATGTCCGGGCTGGTGGTGGTGCACCATTGAAGGTCATCATGCTCGTCTCGTCCATCGCGGCCGGTGTCCAATTCGGTTGGGCTCTTCAGTTGTCGTTGTTGACTCCTTACGTCCAGCTTTTAGGCATTCCTCACAAATGGGCTGCTTTTATTTGGCTTTGTGGTCCGGTTTCGGGTTTACTCGTTCAACCGATTGCGGGTTACCTCAGCGATCGTTGCACGTCGAGGTTTGGGCGTCGTCGCCCTTTCATCGCTGCTGGTGCTGCGTTGGTCGCCGTGGCTGTGTTCCTTATTGGGTACGCGGCTGATATCGGGTATAGAAGTGGTGATGACTTGAGCAAACATACCAAGCCGAGAGCCGTTGCCGTTTTCGTAGTCGGGTTTTGGATCTTGGATGTTGCTAACAATATGCTTCAAGGACCATGCAGAGCTTTGCTCGCTGATCTCTCAGGTGTGTTACGAACAGAGCAAACTTGTCTTATTGATAATTTTTTTATACATTATTTTAACGTTCTGATTATATATCTCTAATATTATTCAAGGTGATGATCCGAAGAGGACTCGAGCTGCAAATGCGCTCTTCTCGTTCTTCATGGCTGTCGGGAACGTTCTTGGATACGCAGCTGGAAGCTACACGAAGCTCTATTACATCTTTCCATTTTCTTCGACCATCGCTTGCGACGTATATTGCGCGAATCTCAAGAGTTGCTTCTTCATCTCCATTGCGCTTTTGGCCATCCTCACAACCACCGCGCTCTCGATCGTGAAGGAAGTTCCGCTCGAGAAGGCCCCCGACCACCACGGCAACTCCATTCCAATCATCGGTGAGCTCATCGAGTCATTCAGGGTCATGAAGAAGCCAATGTGGATCCTGATGTTGGTCACAGCCCTCAACTGGGTCGGTTGGTTCCCGTTCATCTTGTTCGACACTGACTGGATGGGCAAGGAAGTGTACGGTGGTGTCGTCGGTGAAGGTCAGGCTTACGACGCTGGTGTCAGAGCCGGAGCTTTGGGACTGTTGATTAACTCGGTTGTGTTGGCATTCATGTCTTTGGGACTCGAGCCGATTGCGAGAAAGATTGGTGTCAAGGCCTTGTGGGGTGGTGTCAATTTCATCTTGGCGATCGGGTTGGCAATGACAGTTGTGGTTACCAAGATGGCCGAGTCATACCGCCACGAACATGGTATTACCGGCAGTGACACAATCCCTCCGAATGACATCAAGGCCAGTGCATTGGCCATCTTCGCCGTCCTCGGAATTCCCCTAGCCGTAAGTCTCATTCAAAAAATATAATTTCTGAAAGTAGAATTCAATAAAATTTGACTTTTCTAATTTATTGATTCGCGAATGCAGGTAACATTCAGTCTCCCGTTCGCTTTGGCCTCGATCTTCTCAAAGGAATCCGGTGCTGGCCAAGGTCTTTCGCTCGGTGTTTTGAACTTGGCCATTGTCGTCCCACAGGTAACAAAACGTATCAAGAATATATACGATAAATAAAATAGTGTGGTGCGACACCAAATTTAGGTAAATTTTTTGAAGTAACTGATTGAAATAATAATGCTTTGGAATGTGTATTGTTTACAGATGCTTGTATCGGCGACTAGCGGGCATATCGATGACAAGTTCGGAGGCGGTAACTTGCCAGCATTTGTGGTCGGAGCGATCGCAGCAGCGGTGAGCGGAATCCTGGCATTGACTCTGCTCCCCAACCCACCACCGGACTTCAGCAGTCACAACGGCGGCGGCGGAGGGCACTTCTAAAGACAGAGAGGAAAGGATTTGTGGTTGCAATAGACCTTTGAAAGCTGCTTTTTATTAAGCTGTTTGCTTAGTTGTAATGACATATATATGGTCTGTTGTAATATGGTGGAGTTTGGAACTTGTGGGCGTTTTATGATCGAAATTGAAAATTGTTAAGATTGTAAGTTACCTTGTTTTTCTTCCACAAATTAAGTTACTTTTTGTCTTTTTCCCCCAAATTCTCCATTTTTGAACCATTATCCCAATGATAAATTTAAATATACAAAATAAATAATATACATTTATTTATGCACTGCAAATGATACATTTTTCAACTAAGTGGCTTGTATTAAAAAAATAATTTTATTAATATTGTTAATAATGAATTGGAGCGACAATAATTCAGTATTGAGAGCATCTCCAATGCATGCCCACTTCATGCATTGGGCCGCGTGAAGTATCCACCATTTTGCACCATTTTGAGCATCCACAATAATTGTGCAAGTGCCCACTTGACGCTTTGGAACGCGTGAAATGTCCATGTCCACCATTTAGAGCCCACTTGACACTTGCACGCGCCCCAAAGCGTCAAGTGGACATCATAGTGGGCATGCCCACTTTGGGGCGCGTGCAAGTGTCAAGTGCGCACCATTGGAGATGCTCTAAATGGTGGACATGGACATTTCACGCATCCCAAAGCGTCAAGTGGGCACTTGCACAACCATTGTGGATGTCCACAACCATTGTGGATGCTCAAAATGGTGCAAAATGGTGAACACTTCACGCGACCCAATGCATGAAGTGGGCATGCATTGGAGATGCTCTAAGAGCATGCACAATGCTGGCCACTTCACGCATTGGGTTGCGTGAAGTGGAAAATGGGCATGGAAAAAAGTGGGCAGGAGCACAAACTCTGACAAAAGTGGGCATGGCCTCTACGGTGGGCATGACCATTTGATGAATACCATTTATGGCATTATTTTATTTTTATATTTTTACATTATTTAACTAAACTAAACTAAAATTAATTATGTAATACCATTTAATTACAAGTTTAATAAAATAAGAATAAAACGGGTCCTACAAATAGTGGAAAGTGGGCTGTAGCATTGGATGAAGCTGGCCACTTTTTGGATTTGACCACTTCTAACTGAGTTGGCATACTGTGGGACCTAAAAATAGTGGGAAGTGGGCATTTGCATTGTGGATGCTCTGAGGACTACTCTGGTCGACTGTGTTCGAGTCCTCATGTCTTCACAAAAAAAGAATGGATACTAACCTAATTCATCCAAGTCCCAATAAAAAAAAAGGCACTAGAGTTTTTAAAGAAATATCGTTCATGTAAAAATGGACTTCAACTTAAACTCAAATAAGTTACGAAGAAGAAGGCACATTAGTCAAGCTCAAGCCAATGTTGCCCATGAGGAGCCGATCATCAAACTTATCGAGTGCGATTCGTGAAAGGTTGCGATTTTACGATTTTGGTGGAGTTATGGTAGAACAAGAAAAGGAGATCTAAATTTCAAGAAAATGTGAGATGGAAAGAAAAGTGGAACAAAAATTTATATTTATTCTTAGTTTCCTATGGGAAAATTCAAATTAAATAAAATTTTACAAAATTTTGTTAACATTTTCTCATTTCGGTTACTTTTTATTTGTATGCTTTCCACGTTTTTCTAATGATACGAACCAAAGGTAAACCAATGATATTATTTTTTAGAGGAGCGCTTAAATACATCTACAAATTCGTAAAATTTTTTTGAGTGCGGTTTAGGTAAAAACCGACTTTATAAATAAAAACTACAAATCAAATTTCAAGCTGACACGTGTCCAAATCTGTCGAAATATCGGATATAACACGGAGGGATATTATGGTCATTTCTTATATTTCGGTATGATCAGACTTAAACATGGAATGATCAGACTTAAACTATTACTGTAGCAATGATCAGACTTAAAACAAGAATGATCAGACTTAAAAAATACAATGATCGGACTTAAAAATACAATGATCGGACTCAAACTATACTGTAGCAATGACCAGACTTAAAACAGGAATGATCAGACTTAAAAAATACAATGATCAGACTTAAAAAAAGAAATGATCGGACTTAAACTATACTGTAGAAATGATCGGACTTAAAACAGGAATGATCGGACTTAAAAAATACAATGATCAGACTTAAACTATTACTGTAGCAATGATCAGACTTAAGACAGAAATGATCGGACTTAAAACAGGAATGATCATACTTTAAAAAGGAATGATCGGACTTAAAAAAGGAATGATCGGACTTAAACTATACTGTAGCAATGATCGGACGTAAAACAGGAATGATCGGACTTAAAAAATACAATGATCAGACTTAAACTATTACTGTAGCAATGATCAGACTTAAGACAGAAATGATCAGACTTAAAACAAGAATGATCAGACTTAAAAAATACAATGATCATACTTAAAAAAGGAATGATCGGACTTAAACTATTACTGTAGCAATGATCAGACTTAAGACAGAAATGATCGGACTTAAAACAGGAATGATCAGAATTAAAATAATACAATGATCATACTTAAAAAAGGAATGATCGGACTTAAAAAAGGAATGATCGGAATTAAACTATACTGTAGCAATCATTAGACTTAAAACAGGAATGATCGGACTTAAAAAAGACAATGATCAGACTTAAAAAAAGGAATGATTGGACTTAAACTATTACTGTAGCAATGATCAGACTTAAGACAGAAATGATCGGACTTAAACTATTACTGTAGCAATTTTTAGGACGATTATGCCCACGCATCTGTTAGGTATTTTCAAATATGTCTGTTTTATTTTTTTTATTTACAAAAAGCACCCCGAATTCTGATTGGTCGAAATAGACACGAAGCATTTAGTGGGTTTGTAGTTATTATTTATTAATTTGGTTTGTATTTGATCCATCGTCATTTTTTTTATCTCTTTGGTACATTTAATGCAAAACACGACACAATGCTGTTGAATATATTTGTTAATCCATGAAGAAGACAAGTGTCCCGGCGGCTTTGGCCATGAAGAAGACAAGTGTCCCGGCGGCTTTTGGGCAAACTTGCCCTCCACACAAACTTGCTCCCCACTCCACTCCATGAAACTTGCTCTCCACTCCTCCCTTGGATCAAAGCCATCTCATCCCTCCATTTCCTCCTTCTTTGGCTATAAATAGAAGCCATCCCTTCTCTTTGTAAATCATCCAAAAACATCCTCAAGATCCTCAACTTCCCATCAAGCTCCATCTTCTCTCTAAGGTATATGTATATACTTTAAGTAGATGTAAGTGTTGTAAGTTGTTTTCTCTAGCTTATTTGTACGAGTGTGTTTCCGTTGAGTACAATAAATTAGTTGTTATCTTCCTTTACAGTCCACCAAATTAGTGAGAATTGTGTGCCACTATATAGTGATCCTGGGAGGAT
The DNA here is from genome assembly GCA_033675215.1 of Rhodiola kirilowii. Lineage (NCBI taxonomy): Eukaryota > Viridiplantae > Streptophyta > Magnoliopsida > Saxifragales > Crassulaceae > Rhodiola > Rhodiola kirilowii. The sequence continues at coordinate 62,101,225 of CM066201.1, forward strand.
TAGTTGTTAATCCTACATTTGGTATCAGAGCGAGTGTTGCGTACAAAATATCAGGAGCGATATTTTAGTTTTGTGGTTCAATTATGTCGAACACAATTCCACTTTAGATACCGAAATTCAACGGGCAGAATTTCAAAAATTGGTCTATCCAATTGAAGGCATTTTTCCGATCCCAAGATTTATGGAGTTTGGTCGAGACGGGCTACACCGAAGTAGTCGGGGAGGCTTTTGACAAGCTTGAAAAGGAAGATAGAGATTTATTGGCGGACACTCGTAAGAAAGATCAGAAAGCATTATTTGCGATCTTTCAAGCTATGGAGGAACCGATATTTGAAAAAATATCAGAAGCGGAGACATCCCACAAGGCATGGACCATTCTAGAAAACGCATACAAAGGCGATGAAAGAGTCATGCGGATGCGTCTACAGACACTGAGAGGAGATTTCGAGTCACTACGAATGACTGACTCGGAAAGCGTGTCGACATACTGTGAACGGGTTCAAGCGGTCTTTAACAATTTGAGAGTTAACGGGGAAGCGCTGGAGGAACAACGAGTCGTCGAAAAGGTATTACGCTCGTTACCCGTTAAATTTGAATATGTCGTAGCAGCTATTGAAGAAGGAAACGACACATCAAAGATGTCGATTGATCGACTCATGAGTTCGCTGGGTTCACACGAGCAACGGATAAACCAGAAGGCGAACGACTCTAGCCAGGAGCAGGCTTTGCAAAGCCGAGTCGAAGTACGAACTCGCGGAGGTTACCGTGGAGGTTGAGGACGTGGACAAGGCCAAGGAGGAGGCCGAAATTATAACGGTGGACGAGACCAAGCCAGTAGCAGCAATATTCAGCAAGCTCGAGGTGATCATACTGGAGGACGTGACAAGTCCAGAGTCCAGTGTTACAAATGCCAGAAGTTCGGACACTACAAGTCTGAATGCCGAGAAAATGAGCGAGTGGAGCAAGCTTATGCTTCCGAGGCGCATGGAAACATGGTTCTAGCGTGCAAGACGAAGGAGACCTATGAAGGCTACACAGACGTGTGGTACCTTGACTCCGGATGCAGCAACCATATGAGCGGGAGAAAGGAGTTATTCTCTCGCTTAGACGAATCCGCTCGTGCTGAAGTCAGTTTTGGAAAAAAGTCGCAAATCCAAGTCATGGGCAAAGGCGACATCCAAATTCAGACAAATGACGGTACATACGTAACTATTACTAATGTGTTTTATGTACCCGGGTTATGTTGGAATTTACTAAGCTTAGGGCAACTATCGGAGAGAGGTCATTCCATTTCTATTCGAGATGGCGTTTGCACAATTGAATGCAAAGACCGGAGGATCGTTGCAAAGGTCCCAATGACAAAGAATCGAATGTTCCCGTGGATTCTTAAGAAGGGAGTTGAAGTGAACTTCCAGACGATGGTGAGAGACAGCAGTTGGCTGTGGCATCTCAGATTTGGCCATTTAAATTTCAACGGACTGAAATTATTAGCGACAAAGAAAATGGTGACAGGACTACCGGTGATTCAGATTCCTAGTCAACCATGTGAGGCGTGCTTGCGAGGGAAGCAGCACAGAGAGCCATTTCCAGTAGGAAAGGTGATGGACCATAATTGTATGCATCAAAAACACAGTAAAACCCACCAAATTAGACTGTTTGTCTATCTAACTTCGACGTGTTAGTCCCGATATATTTCCACAGGGCATTTGAGAGATTAAAGTGAAAACACGCTAAGGAGAGGATTTTACGCTGAAAAGATGATAAGAGTCAATCCAAGGTCAAGATCAGACGCTGAACGAAGAAATCTCAAGATCCTGACGTTGAATTACTCAAATCAAAATCCAACCGAGGAACAGTTAAAGTCAGACGGAGCGAAATTGGATTGATAGTTTTGTGAAAAGACTGCACAAAACTGTCAAAATGCACCCATGGATCAAGGTGACCGGCCACCATGCTTGGAGGTGGCCAAAGGAGGAAGCCTCCTCCCCTTGCAACCGGCTACCGGCGGCTCCTCCACCCAAGGCAACCGGCGGCTTTCCTCCCCCCCATGTGTCACCTTCTCCTCCCTTGGATCAAAAGACACTTGCCCCCCATCTCCACCACCCATCTCCTCCCATTTTGGCTATAAATACAAGCCTCCTCCTCCTCATTTCAAACATCCACAAATTTGTAAAACACTTATCTCTCTAAGTTTTGGTTACTTGTAAGTTTGGTTTGGTTTTGGAAATAATACTCCTGTTTGTTCTTGAGTATTATACGCTTTGGAAATAATACTCCTGTTTGTTCTTGAGTATTATACTTTAGAGAATACTCCTGTTGGTTCTTGAGTATTCAGTAGGAAATTGGGAATACTCCTGTTGGTTCTTGAGTATTCCACCCCTTTCCCTCTTACTGTTTTCAAAACCCCCCGAGTATTTAGTTATGATATCCTCTTCCATGGATAATCGTAGCTAAACTCTTTATTCGGTTAAAGGGGTGTACTGGTATCATAAAATGTTTTAGGCAATTCTTAGAGTTTTTTCTCTGTATTCAAAACTTGTTCTATGTGCCATATATTAGGTTAGAATCTTCCAAGGTTGAGTGCCTGACAAGCAAAAGCTCTTCCGTGGGGATTCGTAAACATACTCGGGTAAGTGGATGCTTGGAATGGCAAAGCTTATCTGAGGAGTTTGACCTCTCTAAAACACCATTTGGTTGCTCGGGAATGACTGACCAAATGGATGCACACAGGCTAATATACCTTGGATTGGGGTATTAGTCTAAATAGAATAAGGGCTCTACGTTCTTTGCAAAAGTCTAGACGGTGTTGCAAGTTGAGTGCTTGGAATGGCCTCGATTCACTATCGAACACTTTTGCAAAAGACTAGACAGTGTGGCAAATCGAGTGCTTGGAATGGCCTTGATACACGTTTGAATACTTAGAAGGATCACTAAGAGCCAATGATAAACAGGCTATGATACAAGCCCCTGAAACCGAATACTTTTCCTTGAATTACAAAAAACCCCCTGTATTTACTTTTATAAACTGCTCGATCAACTACAACCATCAACCACTGATCTACCGGAGGAATCGCAATCACGCATCACCCACTGTATGTCTTCTTTCCCTTAACTCTTTTAATTTCAGTATTTATTTTCTGTATTTACTTTTCCGCACAAAAAACCCAAAAAACCAAAAACAGTAGTTTAATTACTCGCGCTAAAATCTCAACCAACCTAAAACACGCTCCCTCGCTGTACAAATCCCCTAAAGAACAACATATTCCATCTAATTCCCTTGGGTTCGACCCCTACTTACCACTTACTACCCAGTAGTGTAGTCGCGAGTAGCGGATATTATAAATTTATTTGCACAGAGCACGCTGCACCTTAACGACAGTGCAGTGTCGCCTCCGTCAAATTGGCGCCGTTGCCGGGGAATTAGCCATCGAATAAGTTGTTCAAATCAATACGCGCTCGAAACAACCATGTCTCGCGAAGGAAGTCACCATGACTACCAAGATGATGACGAGATGAACCTGTACGATCGAAACAATGAGGTGCCACTTCCATTTATGGATGATCCGGAGCAACTCATCCGAAGCAGACGAGCTCGTGATAGGGAAGCCATCAGAAGAAACCAAGAACCACCCGAGGACCGAAATGCAGCTGGTCCAGTACGACAACCCCCAAGATATCCACCGCCCCCACAACCTAGACAAGTGCCGAGACAAGAACCAGCTTTCGATGACTACTACAGAGATAACAACTACTACCGCGAACCTACATTAGGAGAGCTCTCAGCACCAGATTTCAGAGTTCAGCCGTGGTGTATCTATGAAGGCTCGGAGCTAGAAAATATCGTCATCAACACTTCAGTGGCCCACAACTTGCCAAAATTCTCAGGAACTCGTGGAGAATCAGCAATGACTCATCTCCAGCGCTTACATGGGATTTGCCAAAACCTCAAACCGAATGGCACAAACATAGACGACTTTAAGTTAAAGGCGTTCTATTTTTCCCTCATTGACGCGGCAAATGATTGGTTCCTTTCATTGCCTTCCGGAAGCTTCAGAACTTGGGCTCAGATGTAGAAGAAGTTCTTAGACAAATACTACCCAGCAGGAAGAGCAATGCAAGTAAGAAGGCAACTGCAGGACATCAGGCAAGGACCTAACGAAACTATGTACGATTACCTGGAAAAGTTCAACCACTTGGAGAGAAGCTGTTGTACCCTAGGACTGCCAGAGAAACTCATAATCGAGTACCTCATTGATGGATTAAGACCTTTAGACAAAATGCTTCTGGATGCCTCAGCTGGAGGATCCATAATAAATCTATCATTGAGCGGTGTTAGGCAACTGATAAATGACGTTGCTGAAAATGCTCGATTCCGAGAGGAGACGACTCGGCAGGAAGAATTCTCCCGAACAAAAAGCGTGGCGAAGGCCGAAACACCAATGAACTCTATGTCTGAGGAGATGAAACAGTTAAAAGAGATGATGATTCAGATCCTACGAAGGCAGCCAGTTCCGGTTAAGCCTTGCGAATTTTGTGGCTTTACGGACCACAAAACTGACGCATGCCCGACATTAGTAGAAGAGGAACCAGCAGAAGTGAATGCAGCTGGAGGATACCAAGGATACAATAACAGCAATGACAGAGCCGAACAAAACAGACAGAATGGTCAAGCAACCAACCCGAGCTGGCATTACAACAACTATTCTCAGAAAAATGCTCAACCAGCTGCTCAGTCATTCTACCAACCCCCACACCGGTAGTATAACTAGAACGCTCCATCAGCAGGCCAATATCAGCAAAAAGGACCAAATCAGTTCCAAACCGGGTCGCAAAATCAGCAAGAACAAACCAAGTCGCTGGATGAAACTATGAAGGAGTTCACAGGAAGCATAAATCAATTGGGTACTTCGCTACACCAATACCAGGCAAAAACTGACGGGGCAATTTCAGAATTAACCAAACAAATGTCCCATCTCGCCACTGCGATGTCAACGCTCACTAACGAACCTGGCAGACTTCCTTCACAGACCATCCAGAATCCAAAGGCGAGTCTTAGCATGGTAACGATGTCAGACATGACGGAGGCGCTAAAAGAAGACCGACACATCAATGGTAGAACGTGGATCACACATACTGATAATGGAAGCGTAGACTCTGACGGTTCCAAGAGAGACTTCTCACCTAACATCTATGCGCCAGAGCAAGACGTTAACCTATAAGTTCAGGTGACCCGAGAGAATGAAGAAAGAATAAAGGAACAAAATGACCTGATGGCGAGAAAGCGTTTCACTTGGAGCCCTGAGGCATATCTAGAAATGAGCAAGGACACAGGAGCCTTCACAGTAACATGTGCTTTCGGCAAAACCCAAATTCATCATTGCCTAATAGATCTTGGGGCCTCAGTCAACATTCTGCCTTACCCTCTTTATTATTCTTTAGAGCTCGGTCCGTTAAAGCCACCAATGATATCCCTCGAGTTGGGAGACAAGACGTGTATCCAACCAGTTGGAGTACTAGAAAGCTTTATGCTCCGTGTGGGAAAAATCGTCGTTCCTACAGACTTTTATGTGATACCAACCAAGGAATCCGGCAAGGACGACCTTCCAACAATCATATTAGGACGACCATTCCTTTACACCACGGGAGCCAAGATTAACATGGGAAAGGGCTCGTTATCACTTGCATTCGGTGGCAGAACTTCATATTATAACATCTATCGTGATAACCGCGCGAAACCACTGGAACCATGGAGTCCTGACCCAAGCACATCACCCAGCAAAAGACCAAGCAGAATCAATCCAGCCGAGGCGAAATTTGACTTAAGCCGCCCTTGGGATCCCAACTGGTGATCCAGGAATAAGGTACTGTCGAGCCAACGACGTTAAACAAGTGCACTGGTCGGGAGGTAACCCGACACTATCTTACTTTCCGCACTTTAATTTCCTGTCTTTTTATTTTCTGTATTTTACTTTTCCAATAAGTCGCTCTCACCGACTTGGTGCATAGAATGATTTGACTATTTAGGAATTAGTTTTTGGAGCACGATCGGATCAGCCAGGCAGCTTCCGTGAACTACCGGGCCTGTGCTGATAGTTCAAGGCCCCAGCCGAACTCCCTCGATTATCCAGCCTCATGCCATTCGACACAATAAGGGAGTTCTGATCTTACCTTTCCTTAAGTCATTTCCTTCTCGTATAACATCTGCTTGCATGGCTTTCGAACTAAGTAGTGCTGAAAGGCACGACTTCGTTCGAAAGTGTGGGGTGAGAACCGCATGTGTACATAAATAAACAACATGTTTTTCTTTTTTTTAGTGTATCTTTTTGAAAGTATGAACTTAAGAATGTGAAAAAGATAGACCGAAATTCATGCATTTACCTTGTGAAAATTCAACTGTCTAAAAACTTAGAACGTAACTTCTCATTTGTCCCTTTGTGCTGAGATAAACTAGGGATGTGGAGTTTATAGAAATGCCCTAGAGAGGCTTGGCAAGCAATCGAAGGATCAGATCAAACTATATGGTTTTCGAAGTCAGTGGAGGCTGCACTTCGGGTTTCAGTGAAGATTGAAGTCATCTCCGCCATGCAATGCAAAAGGCGAGGACGGGAATCAGACCATCCTATCTCCGGTCAAAGTAGCCGAGAAAATAGATGAGCGACCCTCACCTTGACCCGCGCGAAAACGGAAAAAACGAGAAGAGCGGGGAGGTATTTCCATAGGCTTGCGGGCGATGATTGGACCTCCCAAAAAGGCTTGAGAAAATGGACTAGCAAGTCACAAAGACGCAAAAAGCTCGAAGAAGCAAATCAAGAGGCCTAAGGCCCAAAATTGTGAAGGTTTTAACCGAACAAAAGTGAAGTACTCTAGACGGTGTTGCAAGTAGAGTGCTTGGAATGGCCTCGATTCACTATCGAACACTTTTGCAAAAGACTAGACAGTGTGGCAAATCGAGTGCTTGGAATGGCCTTGATACACGTTTGAATACTTAGAAGGATCACTAAGAGCCAATGATAAACAGGCTATGATACAAGGCCCCTGAAACCGAATACTTTTCCTTGAATTACAAAAAATCCCCCTGTATTTACTTTTATAAACTGCTCGATCAACTACAACCATCAACCACTGATCTACCGGAGGAATCGCAATCACGCATCACCCACTGTAAGTCTTCTTTCCCTTAACTCTTTTAATTTCAGTATTTATTTTCTGTATTTACTTTTCCGCATAAAAAACCCAAAAAACCAAAAACAGTAGTTTAATTACTCGCGCTAAAATCTCAACCAACCTAAAACACGCTCCCTCGCTGTACAAATCCCTTAAAGAACAACATATTCCACCTAATTCCCTTGGATTCGACCCCTACTTACCACTTACTACCCAGTAGTGTAGTCGCGAGTAGCGGATATTATAAATTTATTTGCACAGAGCACGCTGCACCTTAACGACAGTGCAGTGTCGCCTCCGTCAAAAGGCGAGACGAGCGAACCAACCATTGGAGCTGGTTCACACGGATCTATGTGGTCCAGTGGGGGTAGAATCTCTTGGCGGAAAGCGATACATGATGGCACTTGTTGATGATTTTTCAAGAAAGACTTGGGTCTATTTCTTGAGAGAAAAGTCGGAGGCTTTCCGGACGTTCAAGGAATTCAAGACCTTTGTTGAAAAAAAAAGTGGTTACACCTTGAAGACACTGAGATCAGATAGAGGAGGAGAATTTACTTCAAATGAATTCTCAAGCTATTGCAGAGCCGAAGGAATCAGACGGCAGTTGACTGCAAGCTACACACCTCAGCAGAACGGCATTGCTGAGAGGAAGAATCGCACAATCTTTGAGATGGCCAGAAGCATGTTAAAGGCCAAGGAGCTACCGAAGCCTTATTGGGCAGAAGCGGTATCTTGTGCAGTATTCTTACTAAACCGATGTCCTACGAAGGCGGTTCAAGAAAAGACTCCAGATGAAGCTTGGAGTGGTGTGAAGCCGGATGTATCTTGTCTACGAGTATTTGAGTGTATTGCATATCCCCATATACCAGATCAGCGACGGAGGAAGCTGGACGACAAGAGTAGGCGATGTATCTTCATCGGGTACAGTCCTGATACGAAGGGTTATAAGTGTTATGATCCTGACACGAAAGAGTTGATTATCAACCGAGATGTACAGTTTGCGGAAGATGAGGCCTGGGATTGGTCTCAAACGGATGCTAGAGAACCTCGTGTCAATATTGAGGAGGAGCCTACAGAAGATAGGCGTGCGCCAGTTGTTGATTCACCTGAGAAAACAACTGAGTCAAAATCTAGCAGTTTACCACCACGACAGAGAAGACCACCAGTTCGATATCATGACTATGTGGTCTACCGAGATGATGAGCCAGACACACCTGATGAAACTATGGTGAACTTTTGTCTATTTGCAGATTGTGATCCTATAACGTTCGAGGATGTAGCAAAAGATAAAGGGTGGATACAAGCTATGGATGCGGAGATAGCTTCCATTGAGAAGAATGATACATGGGAGCTGACGACTTTACCTGTTGGTAAGAAGTCGATTGGAGTGAAATGGGTGTACAAGACGAAGTGCAGACCCGACGGTCAGGTGGACCGGTTGAAGGCAAGGCTAGTGGTAAAAGGATACAGGCAGAAGACTGGTATCGATTACTTCGAGGTATTTGCACCAGTTGCTAGAATGGATACCATTCGAATGATTATAGCACTCGCAGCGCAAAACAGATGGAAGATACACCAGATGGACGTAAAGTCAGCATTCTTGAATGGAGTTCTAGAAGAGGAGGTTTATGTTGATCAGCCACCAGGCTATGTGCAGAGAAGGAAAGAGAATAATGTCTACAAGCTGAAGAAAGCACTATACGGACTGAAGCAGGCCCCGCGAGCATGGTACGCGAGGATTGATACGTATATGCTAGAGAACGAATTTCAGAAGTGTCCTTACGAGCACACACTCTACATCAAGATGAGTGCTGAAGGACAGATGCTGATAGTATGCTTGTATGTGGATGACTTGATATTCACAGGAAGTTCGGAGGAGATGTTCATCGAGTTCAGAGAAGCGATGACTCGTCAGTTTGAGATGACTGACATGGGACTGATGTCTTACTTTTTAGGCATCGAGGTTGAGCAGGCGGACAGTGGAATCTTTATTTCACAGAAGAAGTACGTCAAGGATATTTTGAAGAGGTTTAAGTTCGAGGGGATGAAGGCGGTCAGAACACCAGTTGCAGAGAGGATGGAGATGATGAAAGAAGGTACTGGAGAGCTTGTGAATCCCACATACTTCAAGAGTATAGTTGGAAGTCTACGATACTTGACTTCAACTAGGCCAGATATAGTGTACGGAGTTGGACTTATTAGTCGGTTCATGGAGAAACCGCAGCAGTCGCACTTGCTAGCAGCAAAGCGTATACTCCGATATATCAGTTGTACTATTGATTATGGGATTATGTATTCTCACACAGAAGAATTTTGTCTGACAGGATATACAGACAGTGATTGGGCCGGTGATGTGGAAACTCGGAAGAGTACATCAGGTTATGCTTTCTATCTAGGAGATGGAGTGGTTTCATGGTCGTCAAAGAAGCAACAGGTTGTTGCTCTTTCTACAGCTGAAGCGGAGTACATCGCAGTAACTACCGCAGCTTGTCAAGCAGTCTGGCTTCGACGGATATTGGAAGACCTGAAACATAAGCAAGAGGGCCCCACGAAGATAATGTGTGATAACAAGTCGGCTATAGCATTAGCCAAGAACCCAGTATTTCATGGCAGGAGCAAGCATATTGGGATCAGATATCACTATATTCGAGAGTTGGTCAAAGATGGTGAGATTGAGTTAGAATTCTACAAGACTGATGAACAAGTTGCAGATATCTTTACCAAGGGTCTCTCAAGTGATAAGTTTGAGTTATTTCGATATATGCTTGGAGTTGCAAGATCATGGATCAAGGAGGAGTGTTGAATATATTTGTTAATCCATGAAGAAGACAAGTGTCCCGGCGGCTTTGGCCATGAAGAAGACAAGTGTCCCGGCGGCTTTTGGGCAAACTTGCCCTCCACACAAACTTGCTCCCCACTCCACTCCATGAAACTTGCTCTCCACTCCTCCCTTGGATCAAAGCCATCTCATCCCTCCATTTCCTCCTTCTTTGGCTATAAATAGAAGCCATCCCTTCTCTTTGTAAATCATCCAAAAACATCCTCAAGATCCTCAACTTCCCATCAAGCTCCATCTTCTCTCTAAGGTATATGTATATACTTTAAGTAGATTTAAGTGTTGTAAGTTGTTTTCTCTAGCTTATTTGTACGAGTGTGTTTCCGTTGAGTACAATAAATTAGTTGTTATCTTCTTTTACAGTCCACCAAATTAGTGAGAATTGTGTGCCACTATATAGTGATCCTGGGAGGATTAGTTGTTAATCCTACAAATGCACGTTTGTGCTACAACGCATTTTTGTCGCACAATAAAATATGCTACAGTACTAATATATTACCGAACATGAATTTAATGGAAAAGGAAAAGTACAAATTGGTGCCCTGAACTATAATTCTTTTCTAATTGAAGATCCAAACTATCAATTTTTCCAATCAATGACAAAATAAAAAAAATAAATTAATCAATTTTCAAACACCGAACACCGTAGATTCACCATGATTAAATTACAAACTAAATCATGTGAATCCCGTTAATAACGACTCAATAAAAAAGTGTATTAGTATTAACGTAAAAAGATCGATTTAATACGTTAAGAGTTTATGATGAGAGCGTCGGATTATTTTCAACATGGTTCAATGATTGAGTTCACAAATTAATCTCGGTGAAGTTACGGTGTTCGAAAATTGGTCAATTTATTTTTTACTTTGTCCTTAATTGTAAAAATTGATAATTTGAATTTTCAATTAAAAATGACGATAGTTCAACGCACCAATGTGTACTTTTCCTTATTCGAAACGTCCATATACGGTACAAAACTGAAGAAGAAATAAAAAAGCTATTAGATAACAGATAAGCAAGACGAAAGGCGAGGGGGGTATTTCGGTCATTTGGGAATAAAAGGAGTTGATAAGAAGCGGATGAGTTTTTTTATTTTTTGCCCTGTTTTTGAAACTCAATATCACTTTTGCCCTGCCTGAAACTCAAATCTCGTTTTTGCCCTATTTTTAACAAAACCGATTTTGCCCAATTCGGTTTCACTCATTTTTGAATGAAACCGATTTTGCCCAATTCGGTTTCACTGTGCATATTGAATTCGTTGGCCCAGGTTGTGCCACGCAAGGCACCACAGTAATAAAACCGATTTTTGAAAAATCGGTTTCGTTGAAAATCAACGAAACCGATATGGGCAAAGTCGGTTTCATTCAAAAATGAGTGAAACCGAATTGGGCAAAATCGGTTTTGTTAAAAACAGGGCAAAAACGAGATTTGAGTTTCAGGCAGGGCAAAAGTGATATTGAGTTTCAAAAACAGGGCAAAAAATAAAAAAACCCATCAGATTGGCATCTCAGCAAAACCCTAGAAACCTCATGACACCCCAAATTCGGAACCAAATCCTTCACATCATCATCATCAAAGATTGTAACTTTGTCGTCAACACTTAGCGTTTTTAGCTACGTGCATAACAAATTCACAACGTTGTTTGGGTTTTCATTCTCGGGGAGGAAATTGTAAAGCGGATTTTGCAGCAATTGACCGTGAATTGGTTACTACTCTTTGCAGCTTCTGCGTTTGATTTTGTGAGCTGTTGGAGCGAAGCCGAAGCTCGACTCATTTCTTTAATTCGTGGAAACTACAACCACAACCAAAAATGTCCCGTAGTAGACTATGCATAATTTATATATTGTATGTCTTTTTTACAATCAAATTAAATCGTTTTAGTATAGTGGTGTAAGTATTCATGCCTCTCACCTCGGTGACCCGGGTTCCATCCCCCGCAACGGCGACTTTTTTACGCATAGCAATACTAATTGATTCAGCGCACAATTTACATAGCAAGATGCGAAGACGTTGATTCACACCAAAAGCGGTAAGCTATCCAAAACCCTAGCTAAGATTTCCTCAATCATCATTCAAAATTTTTTTTCTGACCTCTATTTTCCACAGCATGAGCTAAGACAATGGCCTCGGTTGGAATTCACTCCGTCACATTTCAGGTACAATCTTATTCCACACAGTTCAAGATCTCCATTTGATCAAACTTCTAATTCGATAGCAGAGCCGGCTCATCCTTGAGGCAGTTGAAGCCCTCGCTTCAGGCCCACCAAATGTTGAGTTTTTTACTTAGTAAAATTGGGTCAAAAAGGCCCCATATTGATAGGAAAAGGCTCTATTTTGATGAAAAAATGCCTCATTTTGATATAAAAAAAGGCCACAAATCCTTTAATGAACTTTATTTAAGACAAAAAAGACCTCGTGTTTTCAAAGGTAGGGTTCAAAAGGCCCAAAATTTTCTTTTGGCTTCAGGCCCCGTAATACCTTGAGCCGGCCCTGTTCGATAGGCAACTAGGGTATGTACATTTGAACTGAAACTTAACTGTAATTGAACTGATATTAACTGATATTGACTGATATAACTTAAAGTAACTGATATTAACTTAACTGAAACTTATATTGACTGATATTAACTTATCATCATCATCATCATACAATCATCATCATACCATCATCAGCATACCATCATCATCATCATACCACCACCATCATTATACCACCATCATCATACCATCATCGTCATCATACCATCATCGTCATCATACCATCATCATCATACCACCATCATCATACCATCATCATCATACCACCATCATCATACCATCATCATCATACCATCATCATCATACCATCATCATCATACCATCATCATCATATCATCATCATCATACCATCATCATCATACCATCATCATCATACCACCATCATCATACCATCATCATCATACCATAATCATACCATCATCATTATACCATCATCATACCATCATCATACCATCATCATCATCATACCATCATCATCATCATACCATCATCATCATCATACCACCATCATCATCATATGGTGGTATGATGATGATGGTATGATGATGATGGTATGATGATGATATGATGATGACGGTATGATGATATGATGATGATGGTATGATGATGATGGTATGATGATGATGGTATGATGATGATGGTATGATGGTGATATGATGATGGTGGTATGATGATAATGGTATGATGATGGTGGTATGATGATGATGATGGTATGTTGATGATATGATGATGGTATGATGATAGTGGTATGATGATGATGGTATGATGATGATGGATGATGATGGTATGTGATCTGTCGAGTTTTCGACTGATTTATGGTCATTCCTCGCTATAGTTTTGGGTCGTTTCCGACGATATTTTGATGTCATTTGACCTCTATCGCTACATTTCAGGTAGAAAACAATTTTCCCCCATGGTCAAGGCCTATATATGAAGACCGGTTGAAAAACAAAAGTTTCGGCGCAAAAAAGGGAGTTTCGGGGCAATACCGAGCATATTGACCTTTGCAACTTATTTTGGACGCCCAGGGCGCATCCGATGTCCGATTTGGCTGATCTTTAGCTTGTTGGAAATGTATTTCAAAGGGCTACAACTTTGTAGTTTACACCAAGACCAAATTCATAACGGGAAGACCACCAAAAAGGGCCCAGTCGGTCGACTGAGAAGTCCAGTCGACCGACTCGAATGAAACTCAGCAGCTCAGCAAATCTTACACATCCCAGTCGACCGACTGGGAGTCAAGCAAAGCCCAGTCGACCGACTGGATGAAAAACTCAGATTTTTGCACCCAAATTTCAGCCGGATCTATAAATAGAAAGCAAGGGTTTTGGACCAAGTGTGGAGGTTTTTGGGGAGAAGAAGATTGGAAAAGAGGTTCAATCAAGGTCATCCATCATCATCCAACCAAGGAGAAGTGAAGATCAAGGGAGTTGAAGGATTAACCCTCCTATTTTCTATTCCCCTTCCATTCTACTTGTTGTGTAAAAACCCTACTCACACCATGTTGTCTTACATGATGTGTGAGTAGTGGATCTTGTGTTTTGAGGGTCTTATGATCCTCCTTTATGATGGTGATATGATGATGATATGATGATGGTATGATGGTGATATGATGATGATATGATGATGGTATGATGATGGTGGTATGCTGATGATGATGGTATGACGATGGTATGATGATGGTATGTTGATGGTGGTATGATGATGATGTTATGATGATGATGGTATGATGATGATGGTATGGTGATGATGATGGTGATGATGATGGTGATGATGATGGTGATATGATGATGATGATGGTATGATGATGGTGATATGATGATGGTATGATGGTGTTATGATCTTGATGATGTTATGATGGTGTTAAATTGAACTTCACTTAACTTAATTGAAACTTAACTTAACTGAAATTTATATTAACTTACATTGACTGAAAGTAACTTATATTAACTGAAATTAACTTGTATTAATTTATAATGACTGAAAATCACTTATCTTATCTTAATCGTCAAAAATTTAAGTTCAAATGGACAGAGCCATGACTCGGAGGAAACTAAGCAGCAATAAATCTTATATGTTACTAGTCTAGTCACAACACACAATATGTAATGGAGAAAGATATGGCCAAGAATTTACCTTTTTTTGGCTTCACTAGATAGATGCCAAGAATTTATCTTTTTTTGGCTCAGTGGAGCACTCCCCCTGAGTTTGCAAAGCAACTAGGATTCAAATCTTCACCAGCTCAAAAATGAGCAGATACTAACTCTAACCCACTAACCCCATCAAAAAAAATAAAAATAAAAAATAAATGGCAACTGTTATAAAAAAAAAGATAGATGGCAACATGTTCTTTTTGTCGGCTCACATTTATGCATATATTATACTCAAGATTATTCTTTGTACTAAAAATCTGTTTTCTTTTTTACATTCACGGCCAAAGATAACAACATCAGGCAAACAGAATATAATATTATTTAAACATCCGTAGTCCGATACTATCACTTATGTTTACACTATTGGCATGCATTTCGGAAAGGAGAGCTGGATGCTGCTTTCCTGAAGAAAAATGTGCTGCAAGCCAATCGTGCTGTGTATATGAACTTACTTCACAAACATTCTTCACGGCTCCAAGTGTGCCATATGGTCATTCAATGCTCCCAGTTTCACAACAACGCTTATAGAATTCCATGTCTCTGAACTTGGGTGAAAAAAGTCTCGGATCAACGCGGCCGGGTAAAGAAAAGGAGAGGGTGAATGGCCCTAGTGGGGCTAGATTCTGGTAATCCATTTGATAAATATATATACGATTGCCTCATGATTGTTTTCTCGCTCGTTGTGCACATGCCTCGGATGTGGACTTTTTCATTGCTTTCAACATCACAGCTTAACTGAAACCTCTGTCCGCTACGTCCCATTGACCAGTCGAGAAGTTCAGCTGGGCAGCCAATGAACCCACATCAAACATAGCAATCTTTTCTTTGTAAATAGATTCAGAACGAATCGTCTTTTATATTTGAGAAGTTTGAGGACCAGTTTGCATTTACCTCAAATGATGTCGAGTCTTTTATGTAATTTAACTTACCTACAAGGTCAATAATGAAATTCATAGAATTTTAATGGCCCAACTGTTATTAACTTTAAACAATTAAATTGACAAATACAGCTAACTCCAATCCAACTCCGGTTAAGAATGAATCAAATGTGTATATATCCAAAATAAAATAAAAAATTAATTGGACGCTGCAAAAGATACCACTTGTGCGGTCCGATGGGGACTCAGAAATTTCTGATAAATTGTTTTAATAAAAACTTTAGGGTTGTGGCACATCTCGCAAATTTCTTCATCGTCTCGTTTCAATCGAAATTCGCTCTGCTCGTTGGTCGACCTGATTCGATTTGGTTTCTCTTCACGACGACTCGGACCCGAGAAGAGTTTCAGATGACAGCCGCCGCCATGGTCAGAGCGATACTCATCCGCGGCCGAAGTTTCTGCTCGTCATCATCTCAATATTCATCTGCTTCGGCAGCCAACCAAACCAATCCCAGAGGTAAGCTGAGTTCCCTCTTCCAACCCGAATCTGTAAAGAGTGTCGTAGATGTAAACGAAGCCATAAGCTTCTTCGATGCGATGATTTCATCGCAAATACCTAACTCAATTGCACAAAGGAACAAGCTTTTAGCAATTGTGGTTCAGAATGGGCATTACTACGATGCTATACAGATGTACAGAAAGCTGGAGGTAATCCAATCGAATATTAATACCATCAGCATGTTGGTTAATTGTTATTCAAAGGTTAGTTGTATCGATTATGGATTTGGGATGCTGGGTTTGATTCTGAAAAGGGGATTAAGCCGTGATGTTATTTTTTTCACCACATTGGTTAAAGGGTTGTGTTTGGAGAAGAGGGTGGAGGAGGCTGGGTGGCTTTTGTGTAGGATGGAGGAGATGGGGTGCAGTCCTAATGAGGTAACGTGGCGGACATTTTATGGAGGATTGTGTAATTTGGGGGATTTGGATCTGGCCGTTCATTTGTGCCATAAGTTGGCTGGTAAGTTGTATGCGGATTCGGCTATTGTTATGCAGCTTATTTCGGTTTGTCACAGTGTGGCAATTCACTATCTTATTGAAAAGGGGTCGGTTGTCAAAGCTGAGCAATTGATGGTTGAGATGAGGCGGAAGGGGATTGTGCCATATTTGTTCGCTTATCATTCGTTTATTTATTTTTGGTGCTCTGCTCAAGAGATGGAGAAGGGCATAAATATTTTATCTGAAATGAAGTATTATGGTATTTGTCCTACTACTGTCACTTATAATATGATCATTCATGGCTTTTGTCGGGCTGGTCAGGTTGAGGAGGCGCTATGTGTGGTTCATGAGATGAAGAACAATGCAATGTCTCCGAATGTTATAACTTATAATTGTTTAATTAATGGCTTTTGTCGGGCTTTTCAGTTTGAGAAGGCTTGGCATATGTTTACTGAAATGAAGACTCGTGGACCTGATCCAAATGTTGTAACTTATAATTGTTTAATTCATGGCTTGTGTCGTGCCGGTGAACTTGAGGAGGCTTGGCATATGTTTACTGAAATGAAGACTCGTGGACCTGACCCGAATGTTGTAACTTATACTTGTTTAATTCATGTCTTGTGTCGGGCTGGTGAACTTAAGGAGGCTTGGAATATGTTTACTGAAATGAAGACTCGTGGACCTGACCCGAATGTTGTAACTTATAATTGTTTAATTCATGGCTTGTGCCGTGTTGGTCGGTTTGAGGAGGCTTGGCATATGTTTACTGAAATGAAGACTCGTGGACCTGACCCAAGTGTTGTAACTTATAATTGTTTAATTGATGGCTTGTGTCGTGCTGGTGAACTTAAGGAGGCTTGGCATATGTTTACTGAAATGAAGACTTGTGAACCTAACCCAAATGTTGTAACTTATAATTGTTTAGTTCATGCCTTGTGTCGTGTTGGTCAATTTGAGAAGGCTTGGGATATGTTTACTAAAATGAAGACTCATGGACCTTACCCGGATGTTGTAACTTATAATTGTTTAATTCATTGCTTGTGTTGTGCTCGTCAGTTTGAGGAGGCTTGGCATATGTTTACTGAAATGAAGACTCGTGGACCTGACTTGGATGTTGTTACATATAACTCAATAATAAATGGGTTTTGTCGTGCTGGAAGTGTAAAACAGGCCCAACGTCTATTTCATGAAATGAAGGCTGACGGGGTTTCCCCCGATGAGTATACTTATAATTCGATTATTGGAGGTTTATGCAAAGTAGGTGACTGGAAGGTAGCCAACCAGATTTTTAAGCAGATGCTAGAGCAGAGAGTTAACCCAAATTACATTACACTTGATACAGTAAGAAATGCACGGTTCAAGAAAAGCAACCGAAATGATGAAACTCAGATCCTGTACTTGGAGTCTGCTATTGAAGACCAGATTGTGACTGCTGTAGAACGTTTCAGGTGAAGGAAGCTCCACAAGAGAAAATGGTGTGTAATTCATAAATCCATGATACTTTTAGTTCTGATATCTCTCTACTTGCTTCAAACTTCGTATTCAGGAAATTTGACGCTCTTTGCGCATACCTTGAGGATTGTGAGTTTGCTAATCCAGTCGGATCATTCAAAGGTCTACACCGATTTAAGAGAATGGGAGGACTTTGAGGTTAGAGGATCCAATATGAAACTCACAGAATGGGAGTAACAAAGCCAAAGCCTTTGAGGTGTAACAACATTTTGCACAGAATGGGAGGACTTTTTGTTGTGTGATGTCCTTCCCTTGGAAACCTATACTGTCCGGTACTCACGCTATTTTATTAGTAAAACAAGTTTTCTATTGATATGGAGACGGAGCGTGTCGTTGAGTTCCCTATCGTCAACATAGATAAGCGTCCTAGAAAGAGGCAACGATTGGGTTGGGACGTGCCCACAGGTATACCAGATTTCGGCTATGCTTGTATTGTTTAGTTTTAGATTGATAGATTTTTGTCGATCTGTTATGTGTTTGTGAGATTGATTGATTGGCGAGAATATTTTTGGTGGATTTGATGAATATTGTTATTTCTTTAATCTTTATATTTTTGAGCATAAAATTGAAACTTTATTTGTTTGAATGATTTTTTTCCTCCCAAAGTCAAAGATTTTAATGCTAGACAGATTTTTGAATTGTATATCTGGAAACTTGTGTTTTTTTTCTCATTACCTAATTTTTTTTCACCGTGTTTCAATTTTTTTTAATATTTAGTTGTATTCAGTTGGAAATCTCCCTTGACTATTCTTGCAGAAATAATGAATGTTACTGATAAAATTTATATCTGTCTAGGTTATGCACATATATTTCTATGGCCACGTGGTTGGAAACATGATAAATGTTATGCCTTCTATGGCTTTGTCTCTGGACATCGCAAACAGAATCAACATGTTTTCGCATGGTCTTCCTAATGTCTTGCCTCGCAGTGACTCGCCTCCATGGAGGAAGGATGGCAAAGATGGTCATTACACTTTTGTTATTGGAGATAATCTGACACCCCGCTGTAATTAAGCTCAACACTTTGTGATCTATATAAATCTGATTTACCGTGTCTCAGTGGTGGCCCAACAAGGGTTATCTTACCGAGCCTTTTTTTGGTTTTCTGTGTGCAGATAAGATCCAAAGCAAGATGGGTGAAGGTGAGGGCATAAGTGAATTCTATTTTTATATTCCCTATGTGACTGTGAATTTGTGATCATGAGCGTTGTTCTTTGTGCACCTTTTAACCATTTTTGTCAACAGGTAATTTTGGTCAGGTTTTGGTCAGGCTGGGATAGAGAGAGTACGTGGAGTTATAGCGGAGAAAACTACTGCTTCCTTCATAATAAATGCTGTTATTTATGAGTCGTGGAGAGCTAGGAACAGACGAATCTTCTTGGAAGACAGCTCGTCGGAGGAGCAGCTCATGGCCAGAATATGGAATTTACTGAGACTCAAGTTAGAGTTGATTAGAAACACTAAAACAGGGAGTATTTATTACAATTGGTTTGAAAGCACTAGTTTTGTTTTAGCTGGTAACAGGTGCTGTTTTGTTGTTATTTTTCTTGCTCTGTGCAAGCTTGGTCAGCATGACTTGAATCTTTTAGGTTATTGTTTTTCGATGTTGTCCTGTATTTGTTTGGTGGTGGGTGTGTTTTTGCACAGCCAAGATTTGTAACAGGAGGTTGTGTGTGCTTTTTTTGTCTTGAGGTTTTGTTTTGTGGGTTCTATCTCTGTTTTGGTGGTGTTTGCCTGTTTGGGCTCTTTGAATGAATATACTCTTTTATTCAAAAATCTATTGTCGGAATTGGAAATCGACCTTTGACTGTTATTTGATTCAAGGCTCTATAGTCAATGCAGAATAGCCAAGTCCCATCTTTCTTTTTCACCAATAAAACTGGGGAAGAGAATGGAGATGGAGAATCCCGAATAATGCAAGCTGCTAACATTTCTTACACCCGCTTTTCAATTTCATTTTTCTGAAAATGGGGATATCTGTAAGGCTTCACATTTACTGGTTGAGCATCAGGTTGTAGATGGATTTGATGATCATAGTCAAGCGTCGGCGGTAAAGAATGCACTCCAAAAAAAGCTTCAAAACTAACTAACACTTGCGGAATTGACGAGGGTATGATTTCCTGGATCTCACACTCATTTCCACCAGATATCATAAGTTGGAACATAGAAACAATAACTCCCGCAGACTGAAGTTTGCATAATTGTTGCACTATGATGGAATCAGGGCATTTGATATCCTTCCCAATCAAAGTGATGGGCAAACATTTCCAAGAAAATAGCACTGTGAGACTTTTATAATTTGTAACAACATCACCAAGTTGGTCAAACCACTGCATTCCCATGGCTAACTCAGCTCCTTGTAGATCAATGACGTAAAAATCAATTACGAACAAATGACCCTGAATTTCAATTGGAACTCTTTTGCATACTGAGATACAATGTAGCAATTCACATCCACCAGCTTGCACATCAAAAGGAGTACAAGAGTGTTGAACCAGTTGACGCTTTTTTGCATTTTTCGCTTGGATAAAATTGGTACTACTCACCGAATCCCACAAAACTTGTAAGGGGTTGTGTTGCCGGTTAAGGCTAGTGAAGGGAGTTTGGGGAGAACAGAAGATAGAGGAGAGGGATAAATTGTTTGTTTGTTCATTGATTGTCCAATACAACTTACACAAAGATTATTTATAGCTGCTAGCCAGCCCTTCGTTCCCCAACGGTACTACCTTTCAGACGGGTCTGCAGCTGTTGCATTTGTCCCCTTGGCGTGGTGCAAGCCTGCCACATATTTGCGCATTGCTCTGCAGTTGGGGCGCGCAACTGGTGCAGGTTCTACCTTGTTGCAGGTGGTCCCTTTGTGCTCATGGTCTGGACCCCTCCTTCTTCCAGCTGTCACATATGTTATGCCTTGTTTGCTGATTAATCTCGTCACATTACTCCCCCTATCGAAAGTGACCTTGTCCTCAAGGTCGAATGTTATGAACTCATGTTGGATGCTTGCTATCGTTTTCCACGTGGCTGCGGCGGGTGAATGTTCGGTCCAGTGAACTATCAACTGCTCCTCAGAACTCCCATACATGTGTATTGGCAGCTCCCTGTATTGTAGTTGATAAAAATTGACTCGTCCGAACTCTGCAAGAAAAATAACTGGAATCTCTTTCGATTTGAGCGCTTCATCCACATGCTCACCCTTCTTCACCAATTGAAAATAGCTTAGTCCATTTCCTCCAAATGCAGCAGCGACCAAAATTGTCCAGGTCTTGTCTCTATCATTCCAAAGTGGCCTCTTCAATAGCAACGTCAAACAGGTTCTGATTGGCCTTGCGCCATGAGTCGGATCGTAGCTTTGAGGCAACACATTGGCCGAAGCTATCTCATCATGCTGAATGAGCAATTCTGACAAGAATTGAGCGAATATGGATTCTGGCTGATGACCCTCTTCGACCACCTCTAACGTAACAATATAGTATAACCATCGACTTACCTCAGTAAATTCTCCATCCTCCTTGTGATCAACATAGTCAGGTGGATCACCAATAAGGCGCCCCATAGAATGGTCATGCATATCAATCGAAATCAAAAAGTTCTCACCATCAGAAAGTTGGTCAGTAAGAGGTTTGACGAGCTCAGTTTTATCAACACCAATTGAACCTAGGACATTCTTGAGGACCTTGCACAGACCCTCGAATTTTGTCTTCAGCTCCTCATGTGTCTTCTTTTCATCTTCACTTTCAACATATCTCCAGTGAACTATGTGAGAGTCTCAGCACTGTAATCAAAGTCAGACTAGATGAAGCAATTGATCTCTGGTGCTGAGATTGATGATCGGAGAAGAAGGCGTGAGGCACATGATTGTGGAATTGAACTAACAGCGTAAACCGCTGAGTTCACCTCCGTTTTATATTTATATGAATTAGGAAATACAGATGATAGGCATAAGAAAGCCTTTATTACAAACTAGCCCTAACAAACCCTAACACCCCCCTCAAGCCTGGTGGTGGAGAAAATTCGTCACGCCAAGCTTGTCAGATAGGCGGAGGAGAGAGTCAGCAGGGAGAGCTTTCGTGAACATATCAGCCGGCTGAGAAGACGAGGCTATGAATCTGGGTGAGATGAAGCCGCTGGTGAAGTGTTGACGAACCAAGTGACAATCAAGTTCAATGTGCTTGGTTCGTTCATGAAAGACGGGATTTTTAGCAATATGAGTGGCCGATTGGTTGTCACAGTAGAGGGCAATGGGCGTGGGCACGGTGATATGAAGATCTCGAAGAACAGCAGTGATCCAGACAAGTTCACAGCAGGTGTTAGCCATGGCACGATACTCCGATTCTGCTGAAGAACGCGATACAGTAGCTTGCTTGCGAGTTCTCCGGGAAATTAACGAAGGCCCTAACTTTATGCAATAGCCTGATGTGGATCTGCGCGTGACCGGACACGACGCCCAGTCGGCATCACAGAAGGCTTCAAGAACAAGGGACCCCTTTGCCGGATAGAACAAACCCTGACCAGGAGCACCTTTAATGAACCGGAGTACCCGCTGAGCAGCTTGAAGGTGATCTGTGGTAGGATTGGCAAGGAATTGACTCAAAGTATGGACAGCAAATGCAATATCCGGTCTAGTGACATTGAGGTAAACCAATTTGCCAACAAGTTTTCTGTACTGAGTTGGGTCTGAGATCTTGTCTGCTGTGGATAACGCCAATTTTTCCTTGACATCCATAGGTGTGGAGCAAGGTTTACAAGCAAGAAGACCAGTTTCCGCAAGTAAGTCCAAAGCATACTTACGTTGATTTATAAAGATCCCTTTAGATGACCTTGCCACTTCAAGACCTAGGAAGTATTTAAGAGTACCAAGATCTTTAATTCTGAATGCATCATGAATAAATGCCTTGACATGATCAATACGAGTAGTGGATGTCCCTGTGATAATGACATCGTCAACATAGACTAGTAGAATCAGAAATTCCCCGTTGTGATTGTAAGTAAATAGGGAATGATCATGAGGGCTTTGAACAAAACCATAGGTCACTAGAGAGTCTGCAAACTTGCTAAACCACTGACGTGGTGCTTGTTTGAGGCCATAAAGACTTTTAGTCAATTTGCATACCATGCCTAATTGCTTTTCAGATTTGTAAAAACCTGGTGGAGGGGTCATGTAGACCTCTTCATGTAGATCACCGTGCAAGAAAGCATTGTCCACGTCCAATTGGAATAAGGGCCAATCCTTAGAGGCAGCCAAGGCTATAACAGTGCGGACAGTGGTCATTTTGACCACAGGTGCAAACGTTTAGTTATAGTCGAGGCCCTCTTCTTGGGAGAAACCCTTGGCAACTAATCGTGCTTTGTACCGCTCAATAGTACCATCAGAATGTCGCTTTACCCTGAATATCCACTTGGATCCCACACAATTTTTATTAGGAGGCAGTGTGGTAAACACCCAAGTATTATTATCTTGAAGAACATTTAATTCTTTTTCCATAGCAGCCTGCCATTTGGGATCTTTGCTAGCCTGAGCATAAGAAGTAGGCTCTACAATGCTAGATACTTGAAAGATGTAGCGCTGATGAGTAGGAGAGCAGGTTTTGTATTGAACAAAGTTTGAAATAGGATATTTTGTCACTGTGTTACCGCAAACAAATTCTTTGAGTAGCACAGATGGTTTACGAGTCCTGGCAGATCTGCGAACTGCTGGTTGAGTAGTGATAATTTCTTGACTATCAATGGTTGTACTATTTTCAGGTACTGATGGTGCTGAAATACTTGTATCTGCAGGAACAGATGAAACTGCTGGAACTGATGATGCTGAAACACTTGTATCTGTTGGAATAGATTGAGCTGCTGGAAATAGCCAGGGCTCCTCAAAGACATCAGTAGTGGTATACTGGGGCAGAGGAATACTAGACATCACAGGTAATGTGGTCACTTTTTCGGTAAAAGGAAATTTATTCTCATGAAATATAACATTCCTGCTGATTAAGAATGCATGATTTTTCATCAAGAATAATTTATACCCTTTCTGACCATGAGGATAACCCAGGAAGATGCAAGCATCAACCCTTGGTTCAAACTTCGTTCTACCAGCAGACACTGTGGTGGAGTAGCACAAACACCCAAAGACTCGCATATGATCATAAGATGGGGCCTTACTGAAGAGAAATTCATAGGGAGTCTTACCATGCAACAAACCTGATGGGAGACGATTGATGACATATGTGGCAGTTAACACACACTCTCCCCAGAATATATCAGGTAAAGCTGCTTGAAATTTCAGTGCACGAGCTACCTCAAGTAAGTGTCTATGTTTACGTTCCACAATCCCGTTTTGCTGCGGTGTATATACACATGATGATTGATGAATACAACCTTCTTGTGCCAAGAACTGAGTAACTGAATTGCTGAAAAATTCTGCACCATTGTCTGTGCGGAAGAATTTAATTTTGCTATCAAACTGATTATTAACCATTCTGAAAAATTGCAGAATCACAGCAGCTGCTTCATGCTTTGCTCTTAACAAGAATGTCCAAGTGGTGCGAGAAAAGTCATCGACTAAGGTAAGAAAATACCTTGCACCACTAACTGTAGGAGTATGAAATGGTCCCCATATATCACCATGTACTAGCTCAAAAGTATGTGTAGAATGAGTAGTGCTATTAGGAAATTGCAAACGAGTTTGTTTGGCTAGCGGACAAATGTCACAGTGAAAGTATTTCTTATTACAAACTGCTGAAGTAATATGATCTTTGAAGTTTTCTGCTAAGTTCTTGTAAGATATGTGTCCAAGCCTAAAGTGCCAAAGTGTGAGATTGTCTTTTATGCTGGTAGTAGATAAACTGGTAATGGTAGGAGAGCAGCGAATCTGATAGAGACCATCGATTAAGTCACCAGTCACCTGGACATTGTGTGTGACTTGGTCCTGAATATAGCATTGATTAGCAACAAACTGAGCAGTACATTGTGATGTAGTAACCAGTTTACCAATGGAAAGCAGATTGAACTTAAACTCTGGAACTAGCAGAACGTCATGTATTGTTAACTGCTGATTTATATGGCAACTGCCAATATGTGTAACAGTAGCTGTACTACCATTTGGCATAAGAACCTCATAAGGTATTTTCAGAGTTTTAACATCATGTAACAGATGCATGTGAGATGTAATATGATCCGTAGCCCCACTGTCTAATAACCAAGTATCAATAGATATTTTGTAGTGGTAAGACAAGATATACCTGCCATTGTGAACTGAGTATCCTCCTTTTTCTCCTGCTGGTTAAACAGGTGAAAGAGTTTTGCTAACTGATCTTGGACCTGAGAAAGCTGAGCAGCAGTGTCCTGATTTCCGACAGGTAACATTTTATCACTGTTAGATTTATTAATGTTACCTGCAGAAGATGATGAGTTAGTAACATTGTTGGCCATAGACTTATATCCTCGATAATTCTGTGAATTAGTGTCCCTGTGTAGCTTATGGCCCGGTGGATAGCCAATGATCTTGTAACAAGTCTCCTTAGAGTGTCTTGGAGTATTGCAGTGTGTACAGTATAGTTGTTTGCGATTCCGCATATTGTTTGAGCCACTTGTATTGCCATTACCTGCACTGTTACCTTGTCTGTCACTGTAATTTTTAGAAAATTTATCAGTGTTAGTAGCAGTGCGTGAGCTATATAAGGCAGAAGCCTCGATGGCCACAGGCTTGGTGATAGCATGTTGTTCCTCATCATTAAGGACAGTAGAATAAGCTTCATCCAAACTAGGTCTAGGTCGAGTTGCAAGTATTTGAGTACGCACTGAAGCATGAACTTCATTTAATCCCATCAGAAACTTTTGAAGTCTGGTTTTCATCTTTTTGTCAGTCATACATATTGTCGATTTGCATTTCTCACCAAGTTCACACAAGGCATAGTCCTCATATGAGTCTTCGTCGCCCCATAACTGTAGGAGTTTACCAAAGTATGTTGGAATATTCATGTCACCTTGCATAAGAAGTGTAATCTCCTTTGATAATGTATACTCTCTCATGCTATTATCACCACCAAAACGTTTCTGCAGATTGATCCAAGCCTGTGCACAGCTAACAGAGTGTACCAGTGAAGCAGCAATATCATCAGCCACAGAGTTTATAATCCAAGACAAAATAAACACCATTACAGCGTTCCCAGCGAGCTAACTGATACAGATCATTCACCGGTTTAGGGAATAAGCCTTGAACAAAGCCAAGCTTGGCTTTAATTCCCAGCGCACGCATCATAGAGGCACGCCAAGGTATGTAGTTAGTCGTACCTGTGAGTTTTTGCGAAACTAGAGACGCACCAATGTTTTCATTGTGTCCAACGAATAATGGATCATCCGCAGGATTGAAGTGATCGGACGAAGGCACAGCGATCGGAGTAGTCGCAAGCGCTGGCGGAGATGTGGTGGCTGAGCCAGAGGCATCGGATTGAGATTGAGCGGCCATGGATTCCGACGACGGAAGCAAATTTCAAAATGAAGACGGAGAAAAAAAAATCAGTCAAGCAAGGATCACACCTGATGCTCTGATACCATGTGAGAGTCTCAGCACTGTAATCAAAGTCAGACTAGATGAAGCAATTGATCTCTGGTGCTGAGATTGATGATCGGAGAAGAAGGCGTGAGGCACATGATTGTGGAATTGAACTAACAGCGTAAACCGCTGAGTTCACCTCCGTTTTATATTTATATGAATTAGGAAATACAGATGATAGGCATAAGAAAGCCTTTATTACAAACTAGCCCTAACAAACCCTAACAAACTATAGTGATCATAGGGAGGCTTTCCCATGCCAAGATAACAAAACCTTGAGATTGAAATACATTTTTGACAACATCAGTAAATAAATTTTGACTTGAATGCATCTTTCCCCTCAAGTAGGAGATGGACCCTGTTGACAGCCCCTTGACGAATGAATAAACGTAGGAAGACTTGTGGATGCTCTGCAACGTGTGTATGTCAATAATAGTGTTGTTCTCATTGATAATCCATTGGTCATTCTCTTCAAAGATCACTAGACACCAGTAGTCCCGTACCCAAAGTTCAATGAGCTGCTTAACTTCTTTACAAGATGACCGTGTTCCTGATGGCCCCTGACTTAAAGAAATGTAAATATTCGTAAAAACATGAGAAACTCCAATATCCGAATATGACGAGTTTTTTTATTTTTTGCCCTGTTTTTGAAACTCAATATCACTTTTGCCCTGCCTGAAACTCAAATCTCGTTTTTGCCCTATTTTTAACAAAACCGATTTTGCCCAATTCGGTTTCACTCATTTTTGAATGAAACCGATTTTGCCCAATTCGGTTTCACTGTGCATATTGAATTCGTTGGCCCAGGTTGTGCCACGCAAGGCACCACAGTAATAAAACCGATTTTTGAAAAATCGGTTTCGTTGAAAATCAACGAAACCGATATGGGCAAAGTCGGTTTCATTCAAAAATGAGTGAAACCGAATTGGGCAAAATCGGTTTTGTTAAAAACAGGGCAAAAACGAGATTTGAGTTTCAGGCAGGGCAAAAGTGATATTGAGTTTCAAAAACAGGGCAAAAAATAAAAAAACCCGAAGCGGATAACATAAAAAGAACTTCATCACCGTAGAATGTGAGAGTTGAGCGCTCCAAAACATCAAACCATGGCAGCAGCTTTTGCTTCCTTTTCCAGCCTCACCATCTCCCCTAAATTTCCACACATTCAAACCTCCCCTTCTCCTTCACTCTCCCTTCCATCAAAATTCACTCTTCCTTCCCAGCGACTTCAATTCGCCGGTAAAAGATCGACTGCCGCTGTTATTCCCAAGTATTCCGACTCCGACGCAGCCGTTTTGGAGGCCGAAGCTGAAATTACTGATGTCGTTGTTACTCCGGTTGAGGAAGCTGTCACTGCCGCGGCCAAGCGAGAAGAGATTTTCGCTGTCGTTATGGTTCGTTTACTCTCTCAACTCCTTGTTTATTTCTGAAGGTTGATTGAAAATGGAAATGGAAATGGAAATTGAAACTGAAACGATTGGTTGATGTAAGATGTAATTTGATTATTGTGCAGATTGGTGGGCGGCAGTATATTGTGTTTCCTGGGAGGTTTTTGTACACTCAGAGACTCAAAGGTGCTAATATCAATGATAAGGTAATCATTTAGGGCTCACTTTTTTTTTTGGTGTTTTGGAAATTGGAATGATAATGTGAGCTCCTTGATGGATTATGAACACATAGCGGCTTAAGTTTAACATTTGCTGATAATGTGTATGTGGATTAAAATTTGGATGTGTTATGGAGGGGCGTGTGGTGAAGACACTTTATTACCAATACCTGAGCTAATTGCATAGTGTTGGACAAGCTCACTAGTGTTACTTACACATCTTAAGGCTACTATATTTTTTAAGAATTTTGAGTGTTTGGAAGGTGTTTGGATTACTAAGACAAACTCTAGATGATTGGTAAATCTTGAACTTCCTCGTCCTTAAAGGTTTCAACGACGACTTTTTTTATGTTTATTGCTGAGTACTTTTGTGAGGTCTTTATAATGTACATGTTATTATTTCTTTAATTGATATTCACCAGCTCTTCTTTTGTTTTTTTCTTTCTTAATTTTCGAAGAGCTCATTCATTTGTGATCCCACATGTATTTAGAAATTATAGCTCATGAACTTCCCGTCATTTTGAATAGTAGGTTTCACTGCCTTTCGTTTTATAATTATACTAATTTTCCGTGTCTGATTTTGGCCTAAAATTCTATGACATTGCATTTCCTACAAGAAAAATTATGTTGTTGAGGACCATTTCTAAAATAAAAAATGATCGACAATTCGACACTTTATTGCATATGCAATTGTATTTTCTATATGGTTTTATGTTTTGGATTTCTGGAATCAAAGGTCAGATTCATCTATCTAGCATCGCCTGGAAATTTTCGCAACTTCGTAAAGACATAATTAATTTGTGCAGATCATCCTGAATAAAGTACTCTTGGTAGGAACCAAAACAAGCACATGGATTGGTAAACCAATAGTCCAAAACGCTGTTGTGCATGCAGTTGTGGAGGAGCAGGTGTGCTAATGCATTCCTGTTTGGTCCATTTTATGACTATTTTTTATATTCTTTGGCGTAACTCATATATTCAATTGGGCTCTCGTGCAGGGATTAGATCCTAAAGTTGTTGTCTTCAAGTACAAGCGGAAGAAGAATTACAGAAGAAACATTGGCCACAGACAGGTACCGCAGTCCACTTATATTATGTACATCAAACTTTTAGTGATTGCCTTACTTTTAGGGTTCCTGCGATTGAGTTGTAATTCTGTCATTCAACTTCGCAGCCAAACACGCGGATTAGGATTATGGGCATTACAGGGTACGAGAATTCTCCTTTTGTCACCCTAGACTCATAGTCCCGTAAGGAAGAGCGGAAAAATAACCTTTTTAACTTTCTTTATTTCTAAACTATTTTCTGGTGTATCCATGGATATTGGACTTGTTGCAAAACGATGTTGTTATTGCTGGTTTTTGATTCAATGTATTTGAATTGTTTCACAATGACTGTTTTTTTCTCCCCACTAGTCAGAGCTGATTAACTTTGCAGCTTTTGTTGTCTCTAAAACAGATTTATGTCCTTCTATTCAGAGCTGGTTAACTTTGTAGTTCAGGCTGTTTGTGGTCCTTGTTACATGAATTTTTGGGATGCTTTAATCATATGCAGAGTATAAATTGTGTCTTCTCCTGATGGCGTGACCACCAAATTGTTTAGTTTCAGAGTATCTTTCACAAAAAAGAAAGCAGTAATAGCTTCTGTGTTCTTTTGCTCACTGAAAAAATTAGCTCTTCATAGATGTCCATCCACTTGCATGTCACAGAGGCTCTTCTTCAATGCCAGCATCAGAATAAGTCATTACTGCATTGAAGCTTTGCATTTTATAATGTGCAAATGAGTCACCATTTTACAAGACATGAAAACTTCGAAGTTGGATCGAAGCTATACGGAAATGAATTGCATCGGAGCTGCGTTGTTGTTGTTAAGAAGTGTCATTTACTCCAAATGCATCTGCAAGCTGGAAATTCAAGTTGCTTCTCATGGTTCTGCTCGCAAGACCTTTGTTTCCTTTCCTCATCATTGCAGAAAACTCGCTGTAGTCAATACGGCCATCCTAAAGGAGTATGAATTTGGGACAGTCGGAGATTAAAACGGGTGATCATTTCACAATGAGATGTTTACTTGCAATTGAATGGATTAGACTTACATTGTCCTGATCAATTTCTTGAATGATCTCATCGAGATGAACTTCACCTAGACCAAAATCTTTGCAAGCTTGTTGAAGCTCGTCTATGGTGATATAGCCACTACCGTCTTTATCAAAGAACGAGAAGGCTGCAACTAAATTCTCCTCTCGCTCAATTTTATTCAAGTGCAGCGTTGCAGCCAGGAACTCACCGTAATCAATTGTTCCACTATTGTCAATGTCAGCCTGCAAAAATTACGCCCATAAGAACGTACATTGTAGCGCATGTTATTCTATCGTAACTAGATAATAAATATTGAATTCTTCTTACAGCATCCATGCGATCCTTGATTTCAGACTCCATTAGTTGAGAACCGACCCTCTTCAAACCCTCTTGTTACGGTAATCTAAAGACAAAGATTAGGCTTTATTGAATAATCAAGCAAACATACAAGCACGAAGACACAAATCGGTCTCAATGTTCACACAAGCACAAATCTTACTCTTAATCTGTCTATACAATCAATTGAACACACTCAATGAATAAGACAACTGATAAGAGTATTGGAGGGATTGAAGCCCCCTCCGATAGCCCCTGGATATCGAGAATCGACGAAGCCCTGTACTCGGATTCCGTCCGTCCGCCACTCGTGACAACCGACGAACTCTTGCAGCAGCCAAACCTTCAGTGGAGAAACAAACCACGGTCGACACCCTTGCCACTCGAATCACGTCACATCGCAGAGAAAACTGAATGTTGTTCTTGGAGAGAATTTGAAATCGCAGTCGAAATGGGGATTTTGGGATAAACCCTAAAATCCCAATTCCAGTTCCTTTTAAGCTCAGCTCCAGTCCGCGTCAAAACGAAGTCGTATCGCCCAACTGTCAAATTCGATCAACTCCCGCCTCGCTCGAAACTACGTCGTTCCACTAAACTCGGAGACTCCCGCTTCAGCCAAAACACATCGTTCTGTCTTCAACGGTATTAACCGACTCTCGCGCGTTCGCCATACACCGTCGTTCTATTTGAAACTCCTCGCGCCTTCATGAAACGTTGTCGTTTCATCCCAGCTCAAGCCAACGTAAAAAATGGTTAAGTACTGAAATCCAGGGACTAACCTACTATGTTTAGGACCTAAAACCGACCTGTTTTAGACCTCTATTGTGCTTGTGCTTTCAGTATCAAGTAGAATACATGACTTACAATTTGCCCTCCTAATCTACTTGAGCTTGACATCTCTTATTAAACTCGGCCTTTATCAGCAACAACATCAGTCCTTCAGCTTCTTTGCCCTTTTCTCTGGTCAGCTACCGGCATCAGGTGACATTGCCCACATTCAGGGCTTTCCTGCAATACTCAAATTTGATATAAGGCACAACTTTAGTACCAAAATCAGCAGGATTTTTATCACCAAGAATCTTATCTATTTTGATAACACCTTTGTCCACAATATCCCTAATGAAATGAAGCCTAACATCAATATGTTTACTTCTTTCATGATAGACTGGATGCAATGCACTCATGCTATCAGAATATATCAAAGGAACATACACACATTGTTCAATTTCATACAACAAACCCTTAAGCCATATAGCCTCTTTTGCTGCCTTAGTAGCAACAATGAATTCAGCCTCAGTAGAGGACAATGCAACAACAGATTGGAGTTGAGACTTCCAAGATATACAGTTGCTAAACCAAGTAAGAATAACCCAGTTGTTGACTTCCTATTGTTGCATAGTCTGAATCCACATAGCCAAACAATTCATTCTTATTCCCATGAGCAGAATAAACAAGTCCCAAGTTCTTAGTGCTATTCAGATATTTCAGCAAAAATTTCATAGCATTCTAATGGGTTTCCCCTGGATTAGACATAAACCTACTCAATACACTTATTCCAAAGGCAAGATCTGGTCTAGTGCACAACATGCAATACATAACAGAACCCACTGCAACATCATAAGGAATCAAAGCCATTTTCTTCCTATCTGTTTCAGTTTCAGGATAATCAGATTTACTTAGCACCAGATGCCCTCCTAAGGGTATAGCAGCAGATTTAGAATTTTCCATATTGAACCTTTTAAGGACTTTGTCTATATAATCAGATTGGGACAAGAACGTCATTTTCTTAGGTCTGTTTCTAACAATGTTTATGCCTAAGATCTTTTTAGCAATTCCCAGATCCTTCATGTCAAAGTTTGAGCCCAGTTCCTTTTTGATCTTAGTTATCTCAAGTTCAGAGTTACTCATGATCAATATGTCATCAACATACATCAATAAATATAGGATCAGGCCAGATTTAGGTCTCTTCAAATACAAGCAAGTGTCATACTTACTTCTAGTAAAACCAAGAGACAACATGCATTCATTGAATTTAATGTTCCATTGCCTAGGTGACTGTTTTAAACCATAGATAGATTTCTTCAATAGACAAACATGATTAGTCTTACTGCTATCCTCAAAACCTATAGGTTGAGACATGTAAATTGTTTCATTCATATTTCCATGAAGAAAAGCAATTTTTACATCCATTTGTTGTAAATGCCAATCATAAACAGTTGTCATTGCAAGCAAGAGTCTCAATGTTTTATATTTAACTACAGGGGCACATATCTCATTGTAGTCTATCCCCTCTCGTTGGCTAAAGCCTTTGGCGCATAGCCTTGCCTTAAACCTTGGAGGATAATCTAGATTATTACTTCTTTAATCCTAAATACCCATTTAGAACCAATTATTTTAGCCCCTGCAGGTTTGGGAACTAACTCCCAAGTACCATTGTTAAACATTGACTCAATCTCCTCACACATGGCTAACTTCCACTTATCACTCTCTTTACTTTTCATTGCATCAGCATAAGTATCAGGAATGACAAACTTAATGTTTTCAGCAACAGTCAAGGCATACTCAGCAACATTAGCAAATTCAGTCACATTTGCATATCTTTTGTTTGGAATCTTAGTCCTAGGTGCTCTATCTCTTGTTAATACATAATTAGATGATGCAGTATCATCATGTACAACAATCTCATCGGTCAAACCATCATTCACAACAGGGCAAGAAACATCAGTTGTGCCTCTCTCACTGTTGCTTAGAGAGGCACTAGGCATAAGATCAATGCCAACAGCAGCAACATTATTATTTCTAGCAGAATTATCTCTAATCCTACTAGAGTTTTGTTCAGAAAACTTAGTTGATCCCCATCAGTTTGTTGATGGGGGAAGTCATTCCCATTGTTGCTAGCCCCACTCCCACCATGGTCTTGGTTTTCCAAGCTTACTAGAGGTGGAGTGGCTAAATCCATATGCCCTCCTGGTCCTTGTGAATCCTCTGATGTGTCAGCACTTTCCCCTGCCTCATCATTCCTATCAGGTCTGCCTTGGTTTTCCAGGAAGTAGCCTGGAGGGATGAAGGTGGTGGATTCATCATTATTTCCTGAAACATATAATGAAAATCCTTCTCATTGAAGGTCACAGATCTAGACTTAATAACTTTGCATCCTTGATGGACCATATTTATATGATTCGTTAAGATAGTTAAACCCACCAAATTAGACGCTTTATCTTGACAACTTTTACTTGTTAGTTTCACTTTTGTTCTACAGGCCATTTCAAGGAGTAAAGATAAAACGAGCTAAAATGGAGTTCTTAACGCTAAAAGTGGATTACAAGTCAGAACTGGCCATACTCCGACAATACTCCGATCAAGCCACAACTAAGTCCCAATGACTTATTCCAACAAAGATCAAGAACACAAGTGAAATGCCAAGTCTAAGTTCCTCACCTTTTGATGTCAACTAAGAAGCAACCAAGAAGCAACCAAAGGGCAACCAAAGTCTAACCGGAGTTGGGATGTAACCGATGGCTTTTGGGAGGAAAAGATCTCATTCCACTCACACTCACCCCTCCTCCACCTCACCACCGGCGGCTAACCCCTCCTCCTCTCCCCTCTTGCCACCTATGCCGGCGGCTTTGAGCCTTGTCACCTCATGGCCGACGGCTTTGAGGTCCTCCACTCCCCTCTTGCCATGTGTTGGCCTCCCTCTCCTCCTCCTTGCCTATAAATACCAAGCTCCTTCTCCTTTGTAAATCATCCTCAATCCATCACACACCACAAGTCCATAGTCACTTGTTACTTATCTCTCTAGAGTTTGGGCACAATCCATGTAAACACACCACTTTGATATTAAAGCTCCAAGTTTGTTCTTGAGTACTCTTGTCGGTTCTTGAAGTACTCAAGCATTTCCTTTACTTTTCGTTGTTCTTGAGTATTCTCCCCTTTACTTTCCTGTCTTTCAAAAACCTTTACTTTCCTGTCTTTCAAAACCTTTACTTTACTCAGCACTTAGCTATGGTATCCACCTCTATGGATATTCGTAGCTAAACCCTTCATTTGGTTGAAGGGGTGTGCTTGTATCATATAATGTTTTAGACCCTTCTCTTAGTGCCTCTTTGTGTTCAAAACTTGTTCTATGTGCTATATATTAGGTCAGAACGCTATTGGTTGAGTGGAGGCTCGAAAGAGCAATGCTCTTCATGGGTTCGTGAACTTCCGTGGATAAGTGGAGGCTCGAAAGAGCACAGCTTATCTGTGGAATTCAACCTAAAACACCATTTGATTGATCGTAACTGAAGATCAAATGGATGCACATAAGCTAAGATACTTCGAAAGGAGGAATTAGCCCAAATAGAACAAGTGTTCTAAACGATGTGGCAAGTCATGTGCTAGAAATAGCCTTGATACATCTTTGAACACTTAGTATGATCATTAGAGGTCAATGATAAACAGATTTATGATACAAGACCCCTAAAACCGAATCCTTTCCTTTAAATCTTTAATTAAAACATCACCTGTCACTTTTCAGTCCCATATCAAGCATTTACTTTCCGCAGGTCTTGTCCTTCAAGCATTTACTTTCCGCAAGTCTTGTCCTTCAAGCACTTTACTTTTCAGTATTTACTTTCAGTCCCGTATTTACTTTCTTTACTTTCAGTCATTTACTTTTCAGTACTAAAATCACAACCAACCCCCAACTGTCTTATTTTCCATTTTCGAAAGAACAACTATCCACTAATTCCCTTGGGTTCGACCCCTATTTACCGCTTTACTACCCAATAGTAGAGTAACGAGTAGCGGACTTATAAATTTATTTTTGCACAGAGCCATCGCACATTAACGACGGTGTGGTGCGCTCCGTCAATCCTCCAGGCTGAATAACAAGAAGCTTATAGCCCTTCACACCACTGGATATCCTAACATGACAGATTTAACAGCCCTAGGTTCTAATTTCCCATCAGAAACTTTAACATATGCAGTGCAACCAAAAGGCCTCAAATGATCCTAACTTATTTTCTTTTTCAACCACATTTCCTGGGGTAATTTAAAGTCAATGGCAGAGCAAGGAGACCTATTAATCAAATAACTAGCAGTCATTACAGCCTCTCCCCACATAGAATTCTTAAGACTAAAAGCATGCATCTAGCTCTCTCTAAGAGTGTTATATTCATTCTCTCAGCTATGCCATTTTGTTGGGGTGTAGCAGGAACTGTTAGATGCCCCTTAGTACCCTTTTCAGTGCAAAAGTCATCAAACACTTTGTAACAATACTCAAGACCATTGTCAGTTCTCAAACACTTCAATTTCAAGTCAGTCTCAGATTCAGCAGACAATTTCCAAGCCTTAAAGCAATCAAAAACTTCATTTTTTGATTTCAGTATATAAATCCACACTTTCCTTGAATATGGTCAACAAAAGAGATAAAATAACTCCTACCACCAACAGTTTGAACTTGGGCAGAGCCCCATAGATCACTATGCACATATTGCAACCTTTCATTCACAACCATTTTAGATTTATTAAAGGCATGTGCAGTTTTCTTCCCTAGCACACACGTTTCACAGAAATCCATTTCACAATGCTTTTTCTTGAGCAATCCATTTTTAAACAGATGAAACAAGCCATTGTTTCCAATATGTCCAAGTCTAGCATGCCACAACTTAGTTTCATCAAGATTCTTATCACTAGCATGCATAACATTCAACTCAGGGGATAGAGAAATATGATACAAGCCTCCTAGTTTCATGCTTCTAATCACAACATGGTCATCTCTAGTAACATCCCTAATTCCATTCTTAGAAATTATTTGACAGCTTTTATCTTCTAAAGCAGATTCTGAAATCAGATTTCTTCTCAAGTTAGGCACCCAAGCAACATTCTGCAATATTCTAATTCTGCCATCAAACATTTTCAATGGAACAATCCCAATTCCCATGATTTTGAAAGTAGTAGTATCCCCTAGTTTTACTTCACCACCATCACAATGTTTCAAGTCATCAAACACAGATTTATGAGGGGTAGCATGCATAGTACATCCAGAATCTAGAATCCAAGCATTCACACTTTCAGAGTTAGCAACAACAAGGATTTCAGGCTGATATTGAGTTTCACAGACATTTGTGTAATCTGTTTTACTAGATTCAGGTTTCTTATGGTCTTTCTTCTTTCTCCTAGGGCATCCATTCATATAATGGCCCATCTCACCACAGTGAAAACACTTCACATTCTCAAGGTTCTTATTAGGCTCTTTGCTATGGGTTTTAGGCTTTTGGGACTTGTTGGATTTGGGGTTAAATTTAGGCTTTGTCTTGGCATACATAACCTCATTCTTAACCTCCTATTTTGTGCCATTTTTCTGCTTAAAGACTCTCAAAGACTCATTCTTCTGAGTGATAATCTCAGTAATTTTAGCTAGTGTTAGATCCTCTCTCCCAAACTGAATTACATCAATAAGGTTGTAAAACTGGTGGGCAGGGAACTAAGGAGAATCACAACTTGGTGTTCCTCTTTAATGGCATCCTCACGCCTCTCTAAGTCTTGTGTCATCCTAAAGAAAATGTCTAGGTTTTCCTGGATACTAAGGGATAGGTCCATCTTAAAGGTGAAAAGCTTCTTAAGAAGGAATATCCTATTGGGCAAAGACTTAGTTTGATAGGTGGCCTTAAGGGTGTCCCATAAGACCTTAGGATCTATTATTTTCATCAAGGGTCTAGTTACATCATCTGTCAGTCTCATCATAATCTCAGCTAAATTAGCAACTTCTTTAAGATCTTTCTTAGTCTGGTCTGAGGTTGGACACACCCACTCCTCACTAATAGCCCTCCAACACTTTTCCTTAATCAAAATGCCCTTCATTCTCATGTTCCACATAGCAAAGTCCATCTGCCCATCAAAGGCCTTAAGTCCAATGTCATTCATGATGAAAAGGAAGAGCAGACAAGCAAGAAAAAACTCAATATCACCAATCGCAGCAGCAATAACTCAGCCACACACCACAAGTTCTCAAGAATCACAATCTCAGGCCAAAGTCCATGCAAGATAGCATACATAAATATGATCTAGTATCAGTCCAGGTTCAACAAGCCAAAGGGCGTAGCCGACAATGACAATAGACGCAATCAATGACCAAAGATCAACCAAAGTCCACCAAAATCAATACTGATTGATGAACAATTTGCTTTGATACCACAATGTTACGATAATCTAAGGGCAAAGATTAGGCTTTATTAAATAATCAAGCAAACATACAAGCACGAAGACACAAATCAGTCTCAATGTTCACACAAGCACAAATCTTACTTTTAATCTGTCTTATACAATCAATTGAACGCACTCAATGAATAAGACAACTGATAAGAGTATAAGAGGGATTGAAGCCCCCTCCGATAGCCCCTGGTTATCGAGAATCGACGAAGCCCTGAACTGGGATTCCGTCCGTCCGCCACTCGTGACAACCGGCGAACTCTTGCAGCAGTCGAACCCTCTGTGGAGAAACAAACCATGGTCGACACCCTTGCCACTCGAATCACGTCACAACGCAGAGAAAACTGGATGTTGTTCGTGGAGAGAATTTGAAATCGCAGTCGAATTGGGGATTTTGGGATAAACCCTAAAATCCCAATTCCAGCTCCTTTTAAGCTCAGCTCCAGTCCGCGTCAAAACGAAGTCATATTGCCCAACGGTCAAATTTGGTCAACTCCCGTCTCGCTCGAAACTACGCTGTTCCACTAAACTCGGAGACTCTCGCTTCAGCCAAAACGCATCGTTCTGTCTTCAATGGTATTAACCGACTCTCGCGCGTTCTCCGTACGCCGTCGTTCTATTTGAAACTCCTCGCGCCTTCATGAAACGTTGTCGTTTCATCCCAGCTCAAGCCAACTTAAAAAATGGTTAAGTACTGAAATCCAGGGATTAACCCTACTATGTTTAGGACCTAAAACTGACCTGTTCTAGACCTCTATTGTGCTTGTGCTTTCATTATCAAGTAGAATACATGACTTGCACCTCTTTTAGTTCCTCGAATGTAATTGATGCACTGTTATCGATATCAATCATTTTAAACAATTCTTTCAAGCCACCAATTTCCTCTTCTGATAATTCAGGATCAAGTTGGTGAAAATCCAAAAAAGCAGCAAGCAACATATTAAAGGAACATACACGCAAAGCCATCTTTTTAAGTTTGTTCATTGCCGAGAACTTACACAAAACTTCATGAGCTGTTATTCTTTTTTTTCGGGTCCCTCTCGAGCATTTTACTTACTAATTCCTTGGCTCGGACTCAAAATCTAGTTTCCCGTTCAGAAGATTCCCTTTTCAGTTTCTGCAAGTGAGGAAAAAAGACAAGTCAGAAAGTCAGCAATCGACAAACAAATGCACAAAAGATACATCCGAACTCGACAGTATTATTGTGTTAACATCAACGGATACCTGCCCAAAACGGTGGGAGTCCGCTTAATAAAATGTACAAAATAACACACCAGCACTCCATATATCTATCTCATGCCCATATACTGCGCACCTCCGGTGTGCTACATAATAATAAGGACTTCCAACCACGTCGCAGATCGAATAAACTTCTCCTGATAAGATAATTGTAGATAATACGTACATAGAGATCAGTTACAAATGCACGCATCAGCAACAGATGGTGAAGTACCAACCATCAGTCACCCCCACAACATATACTCCTAATTTGGTCAAATTGTTGCGTGTAATCGTTTCACCTTTGTTCCACATTTGGACACGCAACATACTCATTTGCGTGTAATCATTTCTCACGCAAATTCTCATTATTGAATAATTCATCATCAACTTATAATTCAGTACAGATAAATAATTCATCAACGATTATGATGGATAGAAGAATCAGATTAAATAGGAAAAAACCAAAAACTGAAGAATAAAACTCTTTTTGAACTCCATTCTCATTATTTTTGCAACTAATGCAAAAAAAACAAAATCTCAAATTTTTGACGTTTAGAGTTTATAATTGGCCTCATTATACAAAGTGTGCATTCATTTATTTAATTACATATTAGAATTATGACGGCTAATTACTTCCCATAATCGATCCATAATAATAATAGTAATAATAATGCTTCTTCTAACATACTTTTACTATAAATTTTAATAATTTTCAGCATATGTGTTATTATATTTAGACAACGTTTTTTTTTTCAGTGTCTGCAAGATGACAATAAACAACCTATTTAACTAAAACGCTGCAAAATTTACTAGTCAATGGATCTCTTACCATAAATACAATATAATTCATCTAATTTATTCAATTAATTAATAAGGTCGCATGGGTAGAAAGGGGCGGTGATGTAGCATTCATAATTTAATTTGACCCTACTTTGAAGTTTCTGTGATCGATAATTGTGAATAAAAATGAATTTTAAGACGATAAGCCAGTCCCAAGGCCGACTTTAGATCTTGGAATATGCCTTATTTATAAAAGTATGTAAATTTTCAATTATTTAATATCATACGTAAAATACAAAATATGAGCCCTTTTTAGACTTTTTTTATTGGATGAGGCTTTTTGGCCCGAAAATGGACCTATTGGAGCTTTATAAGTACTATATACATGTTATATGTACAATTTCAAAACTTCTTTTAAATTATTTTTTTTATCAAATGAGGCTCAAAAGGAGCTTCTTCTTTCTTTTCCTTAATCTCTAAAACCTTATATTTTGAATTAGGCCTATAGCTCGGGAGAAGTGTCTTACGGACAGGACTAAGGTCTAGCCAGATCGAAAAATAGTTATTTGGTTAATTAAGTTCATAACTTAGAAGTCGTTAAATTTCCGCTTTAGGTAAAAATAATGTCGTAAGAAATATTTCTCATACATTGAAAGCATATATGCCACTAAAGATCAAACATTACCAAACAAAGAGACTCAACACTTGAGTTTCCTTTTGCCAAACTAAGGATATACATAAGGAAAAATGAACAGTAAACATAGTTGTCTCATAAAAACCATACAA
The DNA here is from genome assembly GCA_033675215.1 of Rhodiola kirilowii. Lineage (NCBI taxonomy): Eukaryota > Viridiplantae > Streptophyta > Magnoliopsida > Saxifragales > Crassulaceae > Rhodiola > Rhodiola kirilowii. The sequence goes on from CM066201.1 coordinate 62,141,835, forward strand.
ATTAACATGAAGTAGCTCCTTGAAATCTGTGGTCTGTGGAGACGTTATTTAGGAATACAATATATTCATTGTCTGAGTAGCACTTAATTGAGAACCCCTCTATATTTCAAGAACTTATAACTCAATCTGCACCTTTAAAAATACATCATCAAGTCGCTGCGATATTGCCTTGTGTCCCACTTGCACTTTCAAAGATGTTACTAGTGGCACACGTGTTATATGTAGATTTGAAGATGCATCTTGAACTACTGGTTAGATTTGAATTCTCAATTCTCGAATTATAAGAGATTTTCAACAGAACGTTCGCCTTCCTTATATATATACTTTAACGGTATCAGCAAGGGTTGAGATAGGCAGGGGACTTTCTGACGCTAGAGGAACTTGTCTTTCCATTTGTCACAATGAAAATAGCATCCATGCCCCAGCTAGCATGTTTCTCAAAATGACAATGCATAAACCACACTCCTAAAATAGATATTAACCAAAAAAATTGTTATCATACAAAAAATAGACTATATGAGTTTTTTTAAATTTAATTAAAGGGTGAATTACGAAACATTACCTGGACTACTGCCTAATTTCAAATTAGGTACCGAATTTAATTAAAATAAATTTAAGTTCAGTAGTTTAGTTAAAGACTCGTCAAATAAATAGAAACATTAAAACATACCTGGATTGTTTGCTCTGAATCTGATGGCAGCCCATCCATTTGTAGGGACTCCAAAAGTATTCAACTCCGGCGGATCGACCAAATTGTAACTTTTCGGATCAGTCGTACTGTTGAAATTCCCGAAACCCGATCCGACGACATAAAAACTATAGCCATGGAGATGCATTGGGTGATTCTCACCACCAAGAATATTTGTTCCTTGAAACACAATCTCCACTGTTGAATTGTATTTAATCATCCTCACTTTTGTAGCCGGGTTTGCAGTCACAACATTATCAGGTATCTCATCAGCTGTATAATTGTACTTGTAAAGTGGCTCTCTAGGAAAGTTACTCTTAAATACGCCTTTAATTCCCTTATAGTACGCAAGCAAGATGTCGATCGACGGGAGCACAAAACTCATGTTATTCAGGCTAGCTGCGAGCCTTGTGCCATTAGGTCCATCGCACGAGTTATTCGCACACGGCAGTGTGTTCACTGCAATGGCGATAAATATTCGTGTATTGACTTTTTTTGGCACGTCGATCAGATGGGCTGCTGTGGATAAGCCTCGTAGCTTCGCAGTGAAGTTAGTGACAGAATCGATGTCGGTGTAATCAGGGATATCGGGGAAGGAAGGTGTGGAAGGTGCTGAATAATTTCCCATGTACTCGTAAATAGCGGTGGTGGAAATGTTGTCGTAGGTAGTGACTCCAGCGTATACTCTCGATGCGATGTAGTAGTGGCTTGGTGTTTGGTTGGCTTTCACGAGAATATCCATGGTCTGGCCTGGTGTGATCATGACGTAGCTCGTTTCGAATGGTTTCAAGTATGCTCCGTCCATTCCAACCAAGGTTAAGGTATGGTTCGCTATTGCGAAGAACATTTCGTTGTTCATGACCGAATTTATCAGCCGGAGGAGATATGTTTTACCATACTCAACTTGGAATTTTATTGTTCCTGCAATACAAAAATATCCTCATTTATGATGATTTTTTCTATGAAAATTTATTTGGAAAAAGATCCAATACAACACAGTTATATGAATTATACTTCTTCTCTCGCATAAGTATGAGCACACTATGTGTAATACAAAACAAAGTATATTTAATTAAATTACGACAGAAATTTACCTGACTTGGAACAATTGTAGAAATCTCCCGGCTGCCCGTTGATCATAAAAGCGTCTGATATATTAGGTTCACCGCCGCTTTGAAGAGCGGTTTTAATGATCTCCATAACATCACCTTTATACCAGGATGCTGCAGTAGCAAAAATGAAAGAAAGTTTAAATATGACATGTTGATAGTCCCAAATGCTAATAAACCAGAGGTCATAATTCATATATGTACCTAAAACAATAGGGAATTCGGCCTGTGGTTTCGGATAAGGGTAACTCGTCCCGGTTTTGGGGTGAACAATGATCGGGCCATGGATCGTAGCACGAGACCAGTCGCTATGCGCGTGCCACCATAACGTTCCTTCCTCTGTCGAAAATACAACTTCGTAGCTAAAATTAGCTCCTGGCTGAATCGGGCATTGAGTTATATATTCTGGTCCGTCCGACCATGGATTTCTCGGTTGGTTCACACCATGCCTGTTCATTAACACGATCATAAAAATAAAATATACCGATGTATAATCCTAATATATTACCAACCTTACAATTACAGAATAATAGAGCGTAAGGCGCGATACCAGTGGATAGTGACATTATAATCCCCCTTGTTAAAAATGTTTACTCTCACTGTTTCGCCTTTTTCGACATTCAAAGTAGGGCCTGGAAATTGTCCATTTACAGTCAATATCTTCTTTGTGCTGCAAAGTCTTGTGTATGAAGTTTCTTCCACCTGATGGATTGTTTTCCAAAGTATCAACTTAATTAAAAGTTACTTATCCAGTTTAAGTGATTTAAATCGAAAACCAAAACAATAAATGAAACATTTCATACAAAATATTAGATGGAAATGTTCGTGATATTTCTGTTCTTCAAGTACTTTTTGATTTATGTGAAATGAAAATTTGACGCACACGTTGCAGGTATACAAAATCGTTATAAAGATGTAAATACAAACTTACCACCCAATTAAGGGTTCGGATATTGTCTGATTTCGCCCTGCAGAATAGAAGAAGCTGATTCAATAGGATAAAAGTCAAAAGCTGAAGCACAAAACTCATTCTGAACTCCATTTTCATTATTTCCGCTACGAATAAATTATGAAACTCCTGATGTTTAGAATTTATTTGCCTCTCCAACAAAAAACTGGCCTCATTATATAGCTACAGACAGCTGATCAAGGTCAAAATATGAAGTCATTAACTGAATATGACAGTTGCGTCGCTTAATCGATCCACTATATAATAATAATGCTTCTGATTCTAACATTCTTCCGCTGCTGAAACTTCATTATATTATACTAAAGGCCTCGTGGATCAGGTTTATTCGACTAACTGATCTGAGAGTGCAAACGTGTTGCCAAATTATACCATTGAATAATATTTTTCTACGTTGTATGTATTATCATATCATTTTTTTTGCACATATATATGTTCTTTAAGTTTAACTATATAAGCTGTTTTTCAATTAAAATACGAAGTCAAACTCATATACAGTTCATTGACGACCTAACTTTGAGAGGTCATACAATTTACATCGATGACCCTATCAGATCGAGTCATATGTCGTTGGGAAGATAATATAACATGCTACGACTCTTTAGTTGATATTAAGATCTAAATCGGACTTTAAAGCAGTCAAAAACATCTCAAACTAAGGACGCCGAACAAGTAACCACATGTAACCTTAGCAATTTGCAACCCTATAACGAGCGACCGGAGCACCATTTGAGAAATCGATCACCTAGAATATAAAGCTAACGACAAGGACTAAAAGTTCTATGCTTACACCTAAACTCAAATATAACATTAAGATGGCTCAAAACTAAGCCGAAATAGACTATATGTTTGAAGTTGCTAATAATCGGTCAGACTTCTAGAGCTCACAAAGGCCTCATCCTATATCCGTTGAAGATGATCTATATATGGACGGAAAGCTTATTGAATGTTCTACAACTTTTGTATTTACATCAACAACAAATTCAAAAGTTAAGCTGGTGAAAACTACGACGAAAGATGACTGGTTGATCAAAATTTACCGAAACGGAGGATTTTTTTTTCAGAAACCAAGAGGGGTTATTTTACATTCATATGATGGTTGATATACTTAAATGAACAGATACGATATGAACATTTTTTATAATGCAAAGTAATTATTGGTTGCCTCCTTTCTATTTTAATATTATTCTTTTTCATGATTCTCTTTACGGAAGAAATAATTCACGAATTATTAAATGGAAAAGACATATTGGTGCCCCGAATTACTGACATTTTTCAGTTGAAGATCCATACTATTGATTTTTTTCAATTAAGAGCAACATAAAAATATGGAAAATTACACTTTGAGGACTTGAACTATCTCAATTTTCCAACTTATGGACTGAACAATAAAAACTTCCAAACAAGGAGCGAACTATCAAATAATTTTCTAAACAAGGGGCACTGTCTAACGCCATTAGGATTGTCACTAATGTCGTTGGACAACATTAACTCCGTTTCATTAGTTAATAAAATATTATAAAATTTTCAAATTGCCAAACTTTAAAAAAAAATTAAACGAATTTATAAAAAAAAAATTTAATTTTTAAAAAAAAATAATATAAATTTGGAAAAATAAAAATTAGAAACTTTAGAAAAATTAAACAGAAAATGAAAAATATTTCAAAATTTTTGTTACAAAGTTCCCCTACAAATAATTCAAGAAATATTAATTATTGTTCCTATCTAGTTGAACTATAAGAGGTATTAGGGATAAAATTTACTTTATCAATTTTATTAAAAATTAAAGTTATCAATTTTTTATGATTTTTATAAATTCGTTTAATTTTTTACAAATTTTTAACATTTTTAAAAAAAAATTGGCAATTTTTAATTTTTATATTATTTTATTAGGTAACGGAACGGCGTTAATGTCGTCCAACGGTGTTAGTAAAAAGCCTAACGGCGTTGGACGATGCTCCTTGTTTGAAAAATTGTTTGATAGTTCACCTCTTATTTGGAAGTTTTTATAGTTCAGCCCACAAGTTGGAAAATGGTGATAGTTCAGGTCCCCAAACTGTACTTTTCCCTAAAAAATAAAAGGAAAAGTACATATTGATGCCCTTAACTATCGATCTTTTCCAGTTGAAGGTCCAAATTATTAATTTCCCAATTAAGGGCAAAATGAAATATAAATTCGTAAATTTTTGAACGTCGAGCAACATACCTACACCAAGATTAAAATGTGAACTCAACCATGTGAATCCCGTTGAAAATAACCCGACGATCTCATCATGAACTTATACGGTATTACAATCGATTTTTCTTCTTTAGTACCAATAGACATTTCTATTGATTCATTATTAACGGGGTTCATATGATTGAATTAGCAATTTAATCACTATGTAGCTACGGTGCTTGATGTTTGAAAATTTGTCAATTTATTTTTTATTTTACCCTTGATTGGAAAAATTAATAGTTTGGACCATCATGTTGGAAAATGTCTGTAGTTCGTGGCACCTATATGTAATTTTCCAAAAAATAAATTGACGAATTTACCAACGCCGAGGACCGTAGCTAAACCGAGATTAAGGCCATGTCCACTTGTACTTATATTTTTGACGGTTAAGTTCAGTTACTTTCAGTTAATATAAGTTCAGTTCAGTTAATGTTAGACCCTGTCCACTTGAACTTATATTTTTGACGGTTAAGTTAAGTTAAGTTACTTTCAGTTAATATAAGTTCAGTTAATGTAAGTTAATATAATTTTAGTTAAGTTAAGCCAAATTAAGTTCGATTTAAATCGATTTTTTCATCAATTTCATCAACAACATCATGATGATGACCATCATCATCACATCACATCACCAATATAATCACCACCACCACCCTCAACATCATCATCGTCATCATCATCATCATTGTTATCATCATCATTGTTATCATCATCATTGTTATCATCATCATCATCATCATCATCATTTCATGATCATCCTCATCAACATCATCATGTCATCATCATCATCATCATCATCAAATCATGATCACGATCATATCATGATCATCACTTCACTAATATAATCACCACCACCATCAACATCATCATCATCATTGTTATGATCATTATCATGATCATCCTCATCAACATCATCATATCATCATCATAATCAGCGTCATCATCATCATCATCACATCGCCAATATAATCACCACCACCACCATCAACATCATCATCATCATTGTTATCATCATCATCATCGTTATCATGATCATCATATCATCATATCATCATCATAATCATCAATTCACATCACCAATATAATCACCACCACCACCATCAACATCATCATCATTGTTATCATCATCATCATTGTTATCATGATCATGATCATCAACATCATCATCAACATCATCATATCATCATCATTATATCATCATCATTATCATCATCATATCATCATCATCATCATCATATCATCATCATCACCATCATCAATAAATAATATACTTATATATATATTCAACAATAGAGGAGCACTCGGTTGAGGCAAGGTTGTAAGAATGAGGCAAGTGAGGCATGATCTTGGCCATTGATCATATTGATCTAATGGTTGAGATTTAACGGTGTTGGTAGTGGGATTTTACTATTTGCTTTTTACTGTTGGTAGTGGGTTTTACTATTTGCCACATGGCGCGCCCACAATGCACGGAGGTTGATGGATGGATGAGAGTGTGCCTCACGTTGCCTCATTCTTAGAAGGCTTGCCTCATTTGAACGCTCCTCTTCAACAATAAGTACAAATATTAACAAAAAAAATCATATTTTCTGGCTGATGTCAAAGTTAAGTTAAGTTTCAGTTAAGTTAGTTTTAGTTAATTTCAGTTACTCTCAGTCACTTTCAGTTAATTTCAGTTAATTTCAGTTCATTTATAGTTAAGTTAAGTTAAATTTCAGTTCAAGTGGACATGCCAGTTAATATAATTTCTGTTAAGTTACATCAAGTTCGATTTAAATCAATTTTTTCATAATTTCCATCAACAACATCATGATGATGACCATCATCATCATCACATCACCAATATAATCACCACTACCACCATCAACATCATCATCATCATCATCATTTGCGTGTACTGAGTTAAAATTCAGTACACCATCAAATTCTGTTAAAATTTTGACTGTTATATTTGATTTACTTACAGTACACGCAACACGCAACACGCAAACGCATTTTGCAAACGCAACATAATCCCAGTTCGTTTCACCTTTGGTCTAATTATAAAATTCAGTACACCATCATCATTTGCGTGAAATTCTCATTTGTGGGTGTGATGGACCAAAATTATACCAATCAAAAACACAGTAAAACCCATCAAATTAGACTGTTGGTCTATTTAACTTCTACTTGTTAGTCCCGATTTATTTCTACAGGGTATTTTGACGCTTAGAGAGAAAACACGCTAAGGAGAGGATTTTACGCTGAAAAGATGATAAGAGTCAATCCAAGGTCAAGATCAGACGCTGAACGAAGAAATATCAAGATCCTGACCAGGAATTACTCAAATCAAAATCCAACCGAGGAACAATCAAAGTCAGACGGAGCAAAATTGGATTGATAGTTTTGTGAAAAGACTGCACAAAACTGTCAAAATGCACCCATGGACCAAGATGACCGGCCACCTTGCTTGGAGGTGGCCAAAGGAGGAAGCCTCCCCCCATGTTGACCGGCCACCGGCGGCTCCTCCACCCAAGGCAACCGGCGGCTTTTCTTCTCCTCCACATGTCACCTCCCCCTTGCTCCTCCCTTCTCCTCCCTTGGATCAAAAACACATGCCACCCATCTCCACCACCCATCTCCTCCCCTTTTGGCTATAAATATGGAGCTCCTCCTCCTCATTTGAATCATCCACAAATCAACATTTCACTTATCTCTCTAAGTTTTGGTTACTTTGTAAGTTTGGTTTGGTTTTGGAAATAATACTCCTGTTTGTTCTTGAGTATTATACGCTTTGGAAATAATACTCCTGTTTGTTCTTGAGTATTATACGCTTTGGAAATAATACTCCTGTTTGTTCTTGAGTATTATACTTTAAAGAATACTCCTGTTGGTTCTTGAGTATTCAGTAGGAAATTGGGAATACTCCTGTTGGTTCTTGAGTATTCCACCCCTTTCCCTCTTACTGTTTTCAAAAACCCCCGAGTATTTAGTTATGATATCCTCTTTCATGGATAATCGTAGCTAAACTCTTTATTCGGTTAAAGGGGTGTACTGGTATCATAAAATGTTTTAGGCAATTCTTAGAGTTTTTTCTCTGTATTCAAAACTTGTTCTATGTGCCATATATTAGGTTAGAATCTTCCAAGGTTGAGTGCCTGACAAGCAAAAGCTCTTCCGTGGGGATTCGTAAACATACTCGGGTAAGTGGATGCTTGGAATGGCAAAGCTTATCTGAGGAGTTTGACCTCTCTAAAACACCATTTGGTTGCTCGGGAATGACTGACCAAATGGATGCACACAGGCTAATATACCTTGGAATGGGGTATTAGTCTAAATAGAACAACGGCTCTACGTTCTTTGCAAAAGTCTAGACGGTGTTGCAAGTTGAGTGCTTGGAATGGCCTCGATTCACTATCGAACACTTTTGCAAAAGACTAGACAGTGTGGCAAATCGAGTGCTTGGAATGGCCTTGATGCACGTTTGAATACTTAGAAGGATCACTAAGAGCCAATGATAAATAGGCTATGATACATGGCCCCTGAAACCGAATGTTTTCCTTGAATTACAAAAAACCCCCCTGTATTTACTTTTATAAACTGCTCAACCATCAATCGCTCATCTACCGGAGGAATCGCAATCACGCATCACCCACTGTAAGTCTTCTTCCCTTAACTCTTTTATTTTCAGTATTTATTTTCTGTAATTTACTTTTCCGCACTCAAAAAACCAACAAAACCAAAAAAACAGTAGCTTAGTCAATCGCGCTAAAATCTCAATCGACCTAAAACACGCTCCTTCGCCATACAAATCCCTCAAAGAACAACGTATTCCCCTAATTCCCTTGGGTTCGACCCCTACTTACCACTTACTACCCAGTAGTGTAGTCGGGAGTAGCGGATATTATAAATTTATTTGTACAGAGAACATTGCACCTTAACGACAGTGCAGTGTGATGGACCATAATTGTACGAATCAGAAACACAGTTAAACCCACCAAATTAGACTGTTTGTCTAGTTAACTTTTGCCTGTTAGTCCCGATATATTTCCACAGGGCATTTTAGAGACTGAAGTGAAAACACGCTAAGGAGAGGATTTTATGCTGAAAAGATAACAAGAGTCAATCCAAGGTCAAGATCATATGCCGACTGAAGAAACATCAAGGATCCTGACGTGAAATTGACCATAACAAATTAATCAGAAGAATCAGGAGAGGAATCAAGACAGCCCGGGAAAGGAACACACTGACAGTTTTGTGAAAAGACTGCACAAAACTGTACAAAACTCACATATGGGCAAGATGACTTGGTGACTTGATGAAGAGGTGACCAAAGGAGGCAAAACCACCCCATTCTCCACCCACAACCGGCGGCGCCACCCTCCTCCTCCTTGGGCAACCGGTTGACTTGCCTTGGAGGTGGCTTCCTCCACCACTCCTCCTCCATGGTGACCGGCTACCGGCGGCTGAGCTCCTCCACTCCTCCTCCGCCAAGTGGTGGCTCCTCCTTGGCTCCTCCTCCTCCCTTGGATGCAACCCATCTCCACCCTCCATTCCTCCTCCCATTAGCTTATAAATAGAGAGCTCCTCCTCCTCATTTTATCATCACCACCACAACAATTCACTTATCTCTCTAGAATGTTGGGCACTAATCATGTAATATTAATCATGTAATATTACTTTGGGAATCAAAGCTTGATCCTTGGCGCTTCAACGGTTTTGTAAGTCTTCTTTTATTTATTTAATTGTCTTGCTAAACTGTTGTTTATTTCCAAGTTCATAGTTATGATAACCACTGCCATGATTAGTAGCTAAATTAATTATTCGGTTTAAGGGTGTGTACTTGTATTATAAATGTTTTAGACTTTACTCTTAGTATACCTTTATGTTCGATACTTGTTCTATGTGCCATATATAAAAGTTAGAATGTCTAAGGTCAAGTAAACCATTTGGAAATGTGACCATAGGGGTCCAAATTCGTAAACTCTTCCTTAGATATTCGTGATCACACTCGGGTAAGTGGACCATTTGGAAACTGGACCAAAGGGACCAAATGGATAAACTTATCTGAAGAGGTCGACTATTCTAAAAACCATTTAAAAACTGGGCCAAAGGGATTAAATGGACGCACTTACGGCTAAGATACTTCGAAAGGAGGAATTAGTTTTGTTTAGAACAAGTGTTTTAAATGATGTTGCAAGTCTTGTGCTAGGAATAGCCTCGATTCATCTTTGAACATTTAGCATGATCATGTCTTGCGCTAGAAATAGTCTCAATTCATCGTTGAACACTTGGTATGATCATTAGCGGTCGATGATAAACAATTATAATACAAGGCCCCTAAAACCGAATACTTTCCTTACAGTCCATTATCAACTGCCGTAATTTACTTTCAGTTCCCAAAAACACTCAAACCCAACCCCAACTGTATTTACTTTCGTGACAATCCCGTAAAAACAACTAATCCACACTGACTCCTTTGGGTTCGACCCCTACTTACCACTTGCTACCCAGTAGTTAAGTCGCGAGTAGCGGACTTATAAATTTATTTGCACATTTGCTGTGACGACAAGCATCTGTCAAATTGGCGCCGTTGCCGGGGAGTTGTGCATAGGAATAGTTGTTCTTTTTTCTTTTTTCTTTTATCATGCAATTCACTAAGGCATACTACTACGGAATGGAACCTTGGAACAACGAGGAGTTTTCCCCACCATCCTTCGAACTTGAAATCCGTGAGAAGATCAACAACTTGGAGCAATCCCGGGATGAAACATTGGATGAGTACTTATGGTACTTCGATTCCATTGTGACGAGCTGCCCGCACCATGGATTCACCAACTTCGATCTTCAAACAAAGTTTCTCTGTGGGATGTTGCCACATGAGTGGAAAGGGCTAAATGACGCAGCAGGAGGATCGTTGATGGGCATAACCGTGGATGATCTTTGGATATTAATCAATGATTTGGCCGCAAGGTCAAGACCAAGCCAAGATCAGGCCGAGCCAATCGAGGACGGTATAACGGAGCTGGCATCTAGCATCCAGCAGTTGGACAACACGATGCAACAAATCAGGGCCAAAACTGAACTATGGGCGGCAGAAAAGGAGCTGGCAGCTAGCACCCAGCAATTGGCCACAGACATGCAGCAATTGAGTGCATTGATGCACCAATTCACGGCTGAACCCGAGGAGCCGACTGAGGATGAGGACCCGCAAATGACCGAAGAAGAACTGCCCCAATCAGACCCAGTCCTTATCACCAATCCATCCGAGGAAATCACTGTCCTAACTGCCGAGCCTACAGAAGTCCCGAACCTCACTGCTGAAGCGGCCGAAGAAATCAAGCCAGGCCCGGTACTTGCGCTCGAAGCACCCGAGGAAGTCCCGGACCTCATTGCCGAACTGTCCGAGAAAGACCTAGTCCTCACTGTCGGAGCACCTGAAACAGACTTAGTCCTCATGGTCGAAGTGCCTCAACTTAACCCTTCGCGTTTCATGCCGATCATAACCATCGAAGATCATATAATCAATGATGATGCGGTACAAGGGGAGTTGGAGGCAGAGCATGAGCCAAAAAAGCCGACAAAGGAAATCTCTCTCGTCACAAGCCAAGAAAAACCACCCGGGAACTCAATCATTCCAAGACAACCATTCGTAGCTACCACCAAGAAGAGGCCTCACATGGGAACATGCCTGTGGTCGCCGATGTTTGAAGGCACAAAACCCAACTTCCAAACTCGTGAAAGTGCCAACTATTCAAACATGAAGAGGAGGCAAAGACATGGGCCGAAAGAATGGAAACCCGGAAGAAGTAACAAGCAAGCACGACGCATTGGACCAGCAGCTATGGTCAAGGAAACCTCACCCCCTCGGAGCAAAAGGGCTGCCGAGAAAAAGTTTGACCTCACTCACCCTTGGGATCCAACCTTATGATCCATGATTGAGGTACTGTCGAGCCAACGACGTTAAACAAGTGCACTGGTCGGGAGGTAACCCGACACTATCTTACTTTCTGCACTTTATTTTCTATTTTTTATTTTCTGTCATTTTAGTTTTTATCAATAAGTCGCTCTCACCCACTTGGTGCATAGAAGAAATGACTATTCAGGAATCGGACTTGGGTGCAACATTAAGCCAGTCAGGGCTACGCTCAGAGTTTAAGGCCCCAGCCGAACTCCCTCGATTATCCAGCCTCGTGCCATGTCGTTCACTCGACACCTTAAAGGGAGTTCTGTCTTTCCTTTTCCTTAATAGCATTTCCTTCTCGTATAATATCTGCTTGCATGGCTTTTGAATTAAGTCATTTCGTAAAAAGAATGCCTTCGTTCAAAAGTGTGGGGTGAGAACCACCTGTATATATTAGTTAATAAGTATTATCTTTTTGAAAGTATGAACTTAAGAATGTGAAAAAGATAGACCGAAATTCATGCATTTACCTTGTGAAAAATCAACTGTTTAAAAACTTAGAATGTAACTTTCCATTTGTCCTTTGTGTTGAGATAACTAGGGATGTGGAGTTGACATAAACTGCCCTAGAAGGACTTGGGAAGCAATCAAAGGATCAGATCAAACTATATGGTTTTCGAAGTCAGTGGAGGCTGCACTTCGGGTTTTCAGTGAATAATTGAGTCAAACTCCGCCAAGAAGCATCTATGCAAAGGCGAGGACGGGAATCAGACCGTCCTCTCTCTAGTCAAAATAGCCGAGAAAATAGATAAGCGACCCTCATCTTGACCCGCGCAAAACGACGAAGACGAGAGGAGAGGGGAGGTATTTCCATAGGCTTGCGGGCGATGATTGGACCTCCCAAAAAGGTTGATAAAATGGACTAGCAAGTCACAAAGAAGCGAAAAACTCAAAGAAGAAAATCAAAAGAGGCCAAAGGCCCAAAATTGTGAAGGTTTTAACCGAGCAAAAGTGAAGCACTCAACAAAGTCAAATCAAAGGCCAAAGGCCGATTCACTACAACAAAAAAGCAGTCCCTCGCCAAAGAAAAGAAAAAAATCAAGAAGGTTCAACTCACTGAAACCCGAACCGAATCACGTGCATGAAAAAGCTACCAGAAGACCATATAGTACGAAACGATCCCGAGGCTGCAACCCAGGAACCTGAAAAAGGCTATCTCCCGAGACATCCAATATAATTTGCATCTCAGCATGGAGGTACAAGTATTAAGTTTCTTCTATTTATTTACACAGTTTAATTTAGTAATAAGTAAGCAATGCATGAATTAGGATAGATCGAGTACCACAGTCTAATTTTCATATGCCAAAACCGAACCTAGAACTTACGCCCTTTAATAGCATTGTTCGGGACGAACAACTAAAAGTGGGGGGTATTCTGATGGACCATAATTGTACGAATCAGAAACACAGTTAAACCCACCAAATTAGACTGTTTGTCTAGTTAACTTTTGCCTGTTAGTCCCGATATATTTCCACAGGGCATTTTAGAGACTGAAGTGAAAACACGCTAAGGAGAGGATTTTATGCTGAAAAGATAACAAGAGTCAATCCAAGGTCAAGATCATATGCCGACTGAAGAAACATCAAGGATCCTGACGTGAAATTGACCATAACAAATTAATCAGAAGAATCAGGAGAGGAATCAAGACAGCTCGGGAAAGGAACACACTGACAGTTTTGTGAAAAGACTGCACAAAACTGTACAAAACTCACATATGGGCAAGATGACTTGGTGACTTGATGAAGAGGTGACCAAAGGAGGCAAAACCACCCCATTCTCCACCCACAACCGGCGGCGCCACCCTCCTCCTCCTTGGGCAACCGGTTGACTTGCCTTGGAGGTGGCTTCCTCCACCACTCCTCCTCCATGGTGACCGGCTACCGGCGGCTGAGCTCCTCCACTCCTCCTCCGCCAAGTGGTGGCTCCTCCTTGGCTCCTCCTCCTCCCTTGGATGCAACCCATCTCCACCCTCCATTCCTCCTCCCATTAGCTTATAAATAGAGAGCTCCTCCTCCTCATTTTATCATCACCACCACAACAATTCACTTATCTCTCTAGAATGTTGGGCACTAATCATGTAATATTAATCATGTAATATTACTTTGGGAATCAAAGCTTGATCCTTGGCGCTTCAACGGTTTTGTAAGTCTTCTTTTATTTATTTAATTGTCTTGCTAAACTGTTGTTTATTTCCAAGTTCATAGTTATGATAACCACTGCCATGATTAGTAGCTAAATTAATTATTCGGTTTAAGGGTGTGTACTTGTATTATAAATGTTTTAGACTTTACTCTTAGTATACCTTTATGTTCGATACTTGTTCTATGTGCCATATATAAAAGTTAGAATGTCTAAGGTCAAGTAAACCATTTGGAAATGTGACCATAGGGGTCCAAATTCGTAAACTCTTCCTTAGATATTCGTGATCACACTCGGGTAAGTGGACCATTTGGAAACTGGACCAAAGGGACCAAATGGATAAACTTATCTGAAGAGGTCGACTATTCTAAAAACCATTTAAAAACTGGGCCAAAGGGATTAAATGGACGCACTTACGGCCAAGATACTTCGAAAGGAGGAATTAGTTTTGTTTAGAACAAGTGTTTTAAATGATGTTGCAAGTCTTGTGCTAGGAATAGCCTCGATTCATCTTTGAACATTTAGCATGATCATGTCTTGCGCTAGAAATAGTCTCAATTCATCGTTGAACACTTGGTATGATCATTAGCGGTCGATGATAAACAATTATAATACAAGGCCCCTAAAACCGAATACTTTCCTTACAGGCCATTATCAACTGCCGTAATTTACTTTCTGTTCCCAAAAACACTCAAACCCAACCCCCAACTGTATTTACTTTCGTGACAATCCCATAAAAACAACTAATCCACACTGACTCCTTTGGGTTCGACCCCTACTTACCACTTGCTACCCAGTAGTTAAGTCGCGAGTAGCGGACTTATAAATTTATTTGCACATTTGCTGTGACGACAAGCATCTGTCACAGTGCGCTCCGTCAAATTGGCGCCGTTACCGGGGAATTAGCCATCGAATAAGTTGTTCGAATAGATACGCGCTTCAAACAACCATGTCTCGCGAAGGAAGCCACCACGACTATCAGGATGATGACGAGATGAACCTGTACGATCGAAACAATGAGGTGCCACTTCCATTTATGGATGATCCGGAGCAACTCATCCGAAGCAGACGAGCTCGTGATAGGGAAGCCATCAGAAGAAACCAAGAACCACCCGAGGACCGAAATGCAGCTGGTCCAGTACGACAACCCCCTAGATATCCACAACCCCCACAACCTAGACAAGTGCCGAGACAAGAACCCGCTTTCGATGACTACTATGGAGATAACAACAACTACCGCAAACCTACATTAGGAGAGCTCTCGGCACCAGATTTCAGAGTTCAGCCGTGGTGTATCTATGAAGGCCCGGAGCTAGAAAACATCGTCATCAACACTTCAGTGGCCCACAACTGGCCAAAATTCTCAGGAACTCGTGGAGAATCAGCAATGACTCATCTTTAGCGCTTACATGGGATTTGCCAAAACCTCAAACCGAATGGCATAAACGTAGACGACTTTAAGCTAAAGGCGTTCTACTTTTCCCTCATTGACACGGCAAACGATTGGTTCCTTTCATTGCCTTCCGGAAGCATCAGAACATGGGCTCAGATGCAGAAGAAGTTCTTAGACAAATATTACCCAGCAGGAAGAGCAATGCAAGTAAGGAGGCAACTGCAGGATATCAGGCAAGGACCCAATGAAACCATGTACGATTACCTGGAAAAATTCAACCGCCTGGAGAGAAGCTGCTGCACCCTTGGACTGCCCGAGAAACTCACCGTCGAGTATCTCATTAACGGATTAAGACCCTTAGATAAAATGCTCCTGGATGCCTCAGCTGGAGGGTCCATGATGAATCTATCATTAAGTGGCATAAGGGATCTTATCACCAACGTTGCTGAGAATGCCCGATTCAGAGAAGTGACAACTCAGCAGGAAGAATTCTCTCGGACAAAAAATGTGGCAAAAGCTGAAGCATCGATGAGCTCTATGCCTGAAGAGATGAAGCAGCTAAAGGAGATGATGATCCAAATCCTACGAAGGCAGCCAGTTCCGGTAAAACCTTGCGAGTTCTGTGGTTCTACAGACCACAAAACTGACGCATGTCCAACATTAATAGAAGAGGAGCCGGCAGAAGTGAATGCAGTGGGAGGATACCAAGGATACAACAACAGTAATGACAGAGTCGGACAAAACAGACAGTATGGTCAAGCAACCAACCCGAGCTGACATTACAACAACTATCCTCGGAAGAACGCTCAACCAGCTGTGCCTCAACTAGCTCAGTCATTCTACCAAACCCCTCACCGGCAGTATAACCAGAACGCTCCATCAGCAGGCCAATATCAGCAAAGAGGACCAAATCAGTTCCAAACCGGCCCGCAAAATCAGCAAGAACCAACCAAGTCACTGGATGAAACGATGAAGGAGCTCACAGGAAGCATAAATCAATTGGGTACTTCGCTACACCAATACCAGGCGAAAACTGACGGGGCAATTTCAGAATTAACCAAACAAATGTCCCATCTCGCCACAGCAATGTCAACACTCACTAACGAACCTGGCAGACTTCCTTCACAGACCATCCAGAATCCAAAGGAGAATCGTAGCATGATGCAAAGGTCAAACGTAAGAACGACGCTTGGAGAAGTAGCACGATCCCCAACTTACCAACTTACAAACAAGCACTTCAGCCGTAGGCGTCGTCCTGACTGGAATCAAGAGGAAGACTGACCCAATGATGGCAGAACATGGGCTACGCATGCTGACAATGGACGGTACGCATTCACCGTGTGCATATTACCACCACCGATCATACACTCTGACATACCAACGTCTGGATGGGATGACGATAACAATTTGAAGTGGGACTCTCCAACTAATATTTATGCTTCAAAGCAAAATATTAAAGGGCCCAATAATACAAATCCTAAGCCAAGGAATGAGCAGAATGGCCCGACAATAGAAAGAGCCCTCACTTCAGATCATGAGTCACAACCGGAAAGAGATAAAGACCCAGGGGCCTTTACAGTCACCTGCGGTATTGGTGAAACACAGATTCAGAAGTGCTTAGTCGATCTTGGTGCTGCTATCAACGCCATGCCCTCCTCCTTATATTACTTGTTAGGACTGGGTCCATTAAAACCACCCAGGTCAAATATCGAGCTAGGAGATAAATCGTGCATCCGTCCGATTGGAGTGCTGGAAGACGTAATACTCCATGTGGGAGAGCTCGTTATTTCTGCAGACTTCGATGTGATACAAACGGGAGAGACCAGCAAAGACGATCCTCCAACAATAATCTTGGGACGCCCATTTCTCTACGCTACTAAAGCAAGGATCGATGTGGGCAAGGGCTCATTATCGCTTAAGTTCGGCGGCAAAATTGCACATTTCTACATTGACAATAGCCGCACGGATACAAAGAAACCGCCAGATATAATACCTATCTCAGATCGCGGTACGCAGATTTCCAACTTGCCAAAAAAGACCAAAAAAGTAACAAGACCAGCAGCTATGGTCAAAGTTCCCTCACCTTCTCAGAGACGTTGGGAGGAGAAATCATCAGAACAAGGGGAACAGGACCCAAGCCCATCAACTCGCAAGAAATCGGGAAAAGGCAAAGCAAAAGTCAACACAGGAACAGTGGCGAAATTCGACCTAAGCCATCCATGGGATCCCAACCAGTGATCCATGAATAAGGTACTGTCGAGCCAACGACGTTAAACAAGTGCACTGGTCGGGAGGTAACCCGACACTATCTTACTTTCCGCACTTTAATTTTCTGTCTTTTTATTTCTGTCTTTTAGTTTTCATCAATAAGTCGCTCTCACCCACTTGGTGCATAGAATGATTTGACTATTTAGGAATTGGTTTTTGGAGCACGATCGGATCAGCCAGGCAGCTTCCGTGAACTACCGGGCCTGCGCTGAGAGTTCCAGGCCCCAGCCGAACTCCCTCGATTATCCACCCTCACGCCATTCGACACAATAAGGGAGTTCTGATCTTACCTTTCCTTAAGTCATTTCCTTCTCGTATAACATCTGCTTGCATGGCTTTTGAACTAAGTAGTACTGAAAGGCACGACTTCGTTCGAAAGTGTGGGGTGAGAACCGCATGTGTACATAAATAAACAACATGTTTTTTCTTTTTTAGTGTATCTTTTTGAAAGTATGAACTTAAGAATGTGAAAAAGGTAGACCGAAATTCATGCATTTACCTTGTGAAAATTCAACTGTCTAAAAACTTAGAACGTAACTTCTCATTTGTCTCTTTGTGCTGAGATAAACTAGGGATGTGGAGTTGATAGAAATGCCCTAGAGAGGCTTGGCAAGCAATCGAAGGATCGAATCAAACTATATGGTTTTCGAAGTCAGTGGAGGCTGCACTTCGGGTTTCAGTGAAGATTGAAGTCATCTCCGCCATGCAATGTTTATGCAAAAGGCGAGGACGGGAATCAGACCGTCCTATCTCCGGTCAAAGTAGCCGAGAAAATAGATGAGCGACCCTCATATTGACCCGTGCAAAACGACAGTCAAAGTAGCCGAGAAAATAGATGAGCGACCCTCACCTTGACCCGCGCGAAAACGGCAAAAACGAGAGGAGCGGGGAGGGATTTCCATAGGCTTGCGGGCGATGATTGGACCTACCAAAAAGGCTTGAGAAAATGGACTAGCAAGTCACAAAGATGCAAAAAGCTCGAAGAAGCAAATCAAGAGGCCAAAGGCCCAAAATTGTGAAGGTTTTAACCGAACAAAAAGTGAAGTACTCAAAGAGTCAAATCAAAGGCCAAAGGCCGATTCACTACAAAAAGCAGTCCCTCGCCAAAGGAAAATCAAAGTACTCAAACCAGTGAAACCTGAACCGAATCACGTGCTAGAGAAAGCTACAAGGAAACCATATAGTGAGAGACGATCCCGAGGTTGCAGTCCAGGAGCCTAAAAAGGGCTATCTCCCGAAACATCCAGAATAATTTGCATCTCGGCACGAAGGTACACGTATCAAGTTACTTCTATTTATTTACGCAGTTCAATTTGGTAATAAGTAAGCAATGCATGAATTAGGATAAATCGAGTCCCACAGTCTAATTTTCATATTTTAAAACCGAACTTAGAGTGCCGCCCTTTAATAGCATTGTTCGGGACGAACAACTAAAAGTGTGGGGTGATCTGATGGACCAAAATTATACGAATCAAAAACACAGTAAAACCCACCAAATTAGACTGTTGGTCTATTTAACTTCTACTTGTTAGTCCTGATTTATTTCTACAGGGTATTTTGACGCTTAGAGAGAAAACACGCTAAGGAGAGGATTTTACGCTGAAAAGATGATAAGAGTCAATCCAAGGTCAAAATCAGACGCTGAACGAAGAAATATCAGGATCCTGACCAAGAATTACTCAAATCAAAATCCAACCGAGGAACAATCAAAGTCAGACGGAGCAAAATTGGATTGATAGTTTTGTGAAAAGACTGCACAAAACTGTCAAAATGCACCCATGGACCAAGATGACCGGCCACCTTGCTTGGAGGTGGCCAAAGGAGGAAGCCTCCCCCCATGTTGACCGGCCACCGGCGGCTCCTCCACCCAAGGCAACCGGCGGCTTTTCTTCTCCTCCACATGTCACCTCCCCCTTGCTCCTCCCTTCTCCTCCCTTGGATCAAAAACACATGCCACCCATCTCCACCACCCATCTCCTCCCCTTTTGGCTATAAATATGGAGCTCCTCCTCCTCATTTGAATCATCCACAAATCAACATTTCACTAATCTCTCTAAGTTTTGGTTAATTTGTAAGTTTGGTTTGGTTTTGGAAATAATACTCCTGTTTGTTCTTGAGTATTATACGCTTTGGAAATAATACTCCTGTTTGTTCTTGAGTATTATACGCTTTGGAAATAATACTCCTGTTTGTTCTTGAGTATTATACTTTAGAGAATACTCCTGTTGGTTCTTGAGTATTCAGTAGGAAATTGGGAATACTCCTGTTGGTTCTTGAGTATTCCATCCCTTTCCCTCTTACTGTTTTCAAAAACCCCCGAGTATTTAGTTATGATATCCTCTTCCATGGATAATCGTAGCTAAACTCTTTATTCGGTTAAAGGGGTGTATCATAAAATGTTTTAGGCAATTCTTAGAGTTTTTTCTCTGTATTCAAAACTTGTTCTATGTGCCATATATTGGGTTAGAATCTTCCAAGGTTGAGTGCCTGACAAGCAAAAGCTCTTCCGTGGGGATTCGTAAACATACTCGGGTAAGTGGATGCTTGGAATGGCAAAGCTTATCTGAGGAGTTTGACCTCTCTAAAACACCATTTGGTTGCTCGGGAATGACTGACCAAATGGATGCACACAGGCTAATATACCTTGGAATGGGGTATTAGTCTAAATAGAACAAGGGCTCTACGTTCTTTGCAAAAGTCTAGACGGTGTTGCAAGTTGAGTGCTTGGAATGGCCTCGATTCACTATCGAACACTTTTGCAAAAGACTAGACAGTGTGGCAAATCGAGTGCTTGGAATGGCCTTGATGCACGTTTGAATACTTAGAAGGATCACTAAGAGCCAATGATAAATAGGCTATGATACAAGGCCCCTGAAACCGAATGTTTTCCTTGAATTACAAAATACTCCCATGTATTTACTTTTATAAACTGCTCAACCATCAACCGCTCATCTACCGGAGGAATCGCAATCACGCATCACCCACTGTAAGTCTTCTTCCCTTAACTCTTTTATTTTCAGTATTTATTTTCTGTAATTTACTTTTCCGCACTCAAAAAACCAACAAAACCAAAAAAATAGTAGCTTAGTCAATCGCGCTAAAATCTCAATCGACCTAAAACACGCTCCTTCGCCATACAAATCCCTCAAAGAATAACATATTCCCCTAATTCCCTTGGGTTCGACCCCTACTTACCACTTACTACCCAGTAGTGTAGTCGCGAGTAGCGGATATTATAAATTTATTTGTACAGAGAACATTGCACCTTAACGACAGTGCAGTGCGCTCCGTCAGGGTGACTATGGGCCTGTCCATTTGAACTGAAAGTTAACTGATTTTATATGTAACTGAACTGATATTAATTGGTATTAACTTATATTAATTGGTATTAACTTATATTGACTGATATTAACTTATATTAACTGATATTACTTAACTGAAACTTATATTGACTGATATTAACTTATCATCATCATCATCATTATTATATCATCATACCATCATCATCATCATCATCATCATACTACCGCCACCGCCGCCGGCCGACCGCCCACAGGCGGCCACCACCACCATCATCACCGGCAACCACCGCCGGCCCACCAACACCAACGGCCAACCAACACCACCCAGGGACGGATCCAAGAATTTTGATAGTGGGTGGCAGACGAATTTTTTTTATGAAGTCAGAATACATCTCCAACGCTTTATTTCCTTTGTCATGACTGGCGTACCCTCCAATCAATGAACTCTAGAGTATGACATCATGCTTTAAGCTCCGATCAAAACATTTTATAGCAGTATACAAATCACCACATTTACTATACATGTCGACCAAGGCTGTCAAATGATAAGCCACATTGCAGGCTTGAGCTGCTGAATACACAAATCCAAGAATGCTCACAGCCATACAATACCTGCACCAAACTCAAACAAAAAACCAATTAATCCACAACTGTTTTTCCAACTTAAAATTGGGTTACTGCAAAAGATTTGCAGAACTTCAACTGATAAATGTTAAGAATGAAACAACAGGAGTTTACCTAAATTCCATGTACCGATCGAATGTGTCCAAAGCCCAACCCTTGTTAATTAAGTGTTTGGTGTATTGTTAACTGTCATGTGTCAAAAGTGTAAGTGTACGTTTTGAGACTAAAGATGAAATAGTTGCCAAAAAAGATGATGAAGAAAAAGATAAGAATGAGGATGAATATCATTAAGTGTGCCAACTGTATTTTGATTTGATTACTAATTGGAGAAGAGTATGATTAGTTGTATTCTAATTTGTTAAGCGTTATTTTATACTTATTCGAATGGATGGAAGAAATTTTTTTTTGATTTAAGCGAATAGATGGAAGAAATTGTAACTTAATTAGAGTATTAGTTGAGTGACAAAAATACTTATTCAAATGGATGGAAGAAATTGTAACTGAATTAGTATTAGTTTGAGTGAGAAAAATTGTACTATAAAAAAAGAACATAAAAATGTGTATATTTAAGCACTGTAAATTGGGCTCAGCCCAAATCATAGCCTAATCCTCTTCCCAAACCCTAGCACACCACCTTCACCCCCACACACAATGGTGACGCCGTTCGTCACTCCTCATCCCCAACCTCCAGCACCACCTTCACCCACACAATCTAATCTTCGCAATACTTAGACAAGCTTAGCTCCACCTCTTCGCAATACTCAGACAAGCTTGTCACAACGACCTTCTCTTTTGGACTAGAATCAAACACGTTCGCGTTCCTCCCTACGACCCTACCAAATTATGAGCTCTGCCCTACCATTTGCATACCTCTTCAGAAATTTTTTGGAAAAATCTGAGGGTGACATCTGCCACCCCCGTCCTTAACTAGATCCGTCCCTGACACCACCGACGGTGGTCCGGTGGTGGCCGGCGGCGGTCCAGTGGCGGTCCGTCGGCGGCGAGTGTGGTGGTGGTGGTGGTGGTGAAACAACTTAACTTAACTGAAATTTATATTAACTTACCTTGACTGAAATTAACTTGTATTTAACTTATATTGACTGAAAGGAACTTATCTTATCTTAACCGTCAAAAATATAAATTCAAATGGACATAGCATAAGTATGTTGTGCCGAATTGACCTTGACCTAATTTCTTGCCGATTAGGTAATCGTCGCGGAGCCTGGGGGTTTGGTAGGGAAGAACTGATTTGGGCTTCGGCTGCGTGGAGCTGGGGTGTGCTTGCTCATTACTGTGGTGATCAGTAAGATGGTTTGATGGGGATTTTGGATCAAAGATTTTTTTTTGATAAAGCTTATAAAAAGCAACAACAAACAAGAGGGCTTAGGCAGTTAGAACTCAAGAAAAGGAAGCCTTGGACAGTTGTCTAGCTCGTTCCATCTCCAGGCACATCTGAGCGAATGCTTAGCTACTCGATCAACCAAGGAATTTGCCTCTCGTCTAATGAGAAAAATTCTCTAATTATTATGTCTGTCCAAGAGGGCACAACTATCCTTATACCACATAGAAAGTCCAACCTCTTCACCCCCCTTCACATTAAGACTGTGTACTGATGGACCATAATTGTATGAATCATAAACACAGTTAAACCCACCAAATTAGACGCTTTGTCTATTTAACTTTTGCTTGTTAGTTCTGATATTTATCTACAGGGTATTTTGAAGTCTAGAGAGAATACAGGCTAAGGAGGAGTTTTAAAGCTGAAAATGAATTACGAGTCATTCCAGGTCACGACCAAATTCTGACTTTCAAGAACCTAACGTGGAATCACTCAAAACAAGTCCAACCGAAGGGCAACCAGAGTCAGACCGGAGCTGAAAGGACCGATGGCTTTTGGGAAAAGATCACAAAGCTCTCACCCACTCCCCTCCACCTCACATGGCCGGCGGCTTCAAGGAGGAGATGACACATGGGGGGCGGCTCTCCTCCCCTCCACCTCACCCCGGCGGCTTTTCTCCCCTCCACCCTCCTCTTGCCAAGTGTCTTCTTCTCATCCACATCCATCTTCCCTCCATGCCTATAAATAGAACCCTCCTCTCCTTGTAAATGCATCTCATTCCAAACCATCCTCCACCATTCCATAGTTAGTGAGAGAAGCTCTCTAGCTTGTGAGCACCATCCTTGTAATCGCCTTACTTTGGAATCGAAGCTTTAGCACTTTCAACGGTTTTTGTAAGTACTCTCTTCTTTACTTTACTGTCTTTCAAAGTACTTTACTTTCCTGTCTTTACTTTTGAAAACTTTACTTTACTGTCTTTCAAAAACCTTTACTTTTTAAAGCACTTAGCTATGATGTCCTGTTCCATGAATATTCGTAGCTAAACCCTTCATTCGGTTGAAGGGGTGTACTTGTGTCATAAAATGTTTTAGACCCTTCGCTTAGTGCCTCTCTGTGTTCAAAACTTTTTCTATGTGCCACATATTAGGTTAGAACTTCCAAGGTTGAGTGGATGCTTTAACGGGAAAAGCTCTTCCGTGGGGTTCATGAACATACTCGGGTAAGTGGATGCTTTAACGGGCAAAGCTTATCTGAGGAGTTCAACCTCTTTTAAAAACCATTTGATTGATCGTAACTGAAGATCAAATGGATGCACATAAGGCTAAGATACTTCGAAAGGAGTAATTAGTCTAAATAGAACAAGTGTTCTAAACGATGTTGCAAGTCTTGTGCTAGAAATAGCCTTGATTCATCTTTGAACACTTAGTATGATCATTAGAGGTCAATGATAAACAGACTATGATACAAGGCCCCTAAAACCGAATGCTTTCCTTTAATTGTAATATCAACTGTTACTTTACCTTTCAGTACTAAAATCACAACCAACCCACGCTACTCTCAGTACTAAAATCACAACCAACCCCCAACTGTCCTACTTAAAGCACAACTATTCACCTGACTCCCTTGGGTTCGACCCCTACTTACCCTTTACTACCCACTAGTAGAGTACGAGTAGCGGAGATATAAATTTATTTTGCACAGAGAACATCGCACCTTAACGACAGTGCAGTGGGCTCCGTCAAAATTGGTGCCGTTGCCGAGGAGTTAGCAAATGGATAGTTGTTCTTTTTCCTCTTGTACATAATTCACCATGTCTTCCTTCTTTGGAAGCGAACCTTGGTACTATGAGGAATTTTCCCCACCATCCTTCAAACTTAAAATTCGCGAGAAGATCAACAACCTAGGGCAATCCCGGGATGAAACTTTGGACGAGTACTTATGGTACTTCGATTCCCTTGTAACGAGCTGCCCGCATCATGGATTCACCAACGACGATCTTCTTCAAAGATTTCTTGGCAGGATGCTGCCGCATGAGTGGAATTGGCTTAATGATGCGGCGGGAGGCTCGGTGAATAACTTAGCCTGGGCTGATCTGTGGGACCTGATAAATGATTTGGCCGCGAGGTCAAGATCAAGACAAGAACAGGCCAACACGATGCACCAAATCCAGGCCAACATCGAGGAAACATGGGCAAATATTGAGGCAATTCAAAAGATGCTCAAGCCAAGAGTCATCAAAGAAGAGCCCACGGAACCGGCAGAGGATGAGGACTCACAAATGACCGAAGAAGAACCAGCCAAGACAGGCCCGGTCCTCACTGTCGAAGCACCCGAGACAAGCCCGGTCCTAATTACCGATGCGGCCGACCAGCGCCCGAGCCGTTTCCTCATCACCAATCTGCCCGAGGAAGTCCCGGACCTCGCTAAAGAAGCACCCAAGGAAGTTCCGGACTTCACTACCAAACTGGCCGAGATAGACCAGGACGCGCCCGAGCTACCCGATGCTGTCCTGTTCCTCATGGCCGAAGCGCCCGAGCTGGCCGAAGAAGCCCCGGACCTTGTGATCGAGATACCCCAACTTGTCCCCTCGGTTTCTATGCAAATCACAGCGCCCGATGATGATGTGGTCAATAATGCTGTGCTAGGCAAGTTGGAGGTGGAACATGAGCCAAAACAGCCAACAAAGGAGCTCTCACTCGTCATGAGCATAGAAAAACCGCCTGAAAATCCACTCAATACAAAGAGACCAATCTTCTCTGCCACAAAGAAGAGGGTGAACATGGGCACAAGCTTGAAGTCGCCTATATTTCATGGCATAATACCGAACTTCCAAAACTGCAAGGGTGCCAATCATTCATACTTGAAGAAGCGACAAAGACATGGGCCAAAGGAATGGAAGCCGAGAAGGACGAATAAGAGAGCACGACTTGATGGACCAACAGCTATGGTCAAGGAGTCCTCGCCTTCTCAGGGATATGTAAAAAAGAAGCCTCCGGATCAAGGGAGAACAGAACTGAGCCCGTTTCCATATGTGTTCTTTGGGCAAATCAAAAGGGCAGCCGTGGGGAAGTTCAACCTCACACACCCATGGGATCGGAACTTATGATCCCTAATTGAGGTAGCGTCGAGCCAACAACGTTAAACAAAGGCACTGGTCGGGAGGTAACCCGACATCTATCTTACTTTCAGTAATTTTCTTTTCTGTCATTTAGTTTTTACCGTAAGTCGCTCTCACCTATTTTTTGTATAGAAGGAATGACTCCTTGTAGGAATCGATTTTTTGGAGCAAGATCAGATCAGCCAGGCAGCTTCATAGAATTACCGGGCCTGCGCTGAGAGTTCAAGGCCCCAGCCGAACTCCCTCGATTATCTAGCTCTGAGCGATGACGTCCCATGACACGACACAATAAAAGGGAGTTCAGTTCTTCTCTTTTCCTTAATGTCATTTCCTTCTCTTGTATATATTTGCATGACTTTTGAACTAAGTCGTGCTGAAAGGCACGCCTTCGCTCAAAAGTGTGGGGTGAGAACCACCTGTGTATATAGTTAATTAACATGTTTTCTTTTTTTCCTTTTCCCTTAATATTATCTTTTTGAAAATATGAACTTGAGAATGTGAAAAAGATAGATCCAAATTCATGCATTTACCTTGTGAAATCTCAACTATATAAAAACTTAGAATGTAACTTCTCATTTGTCCCTTTGTGCTGAGATAAACAGGGGATGTGGAGTTGATATAAACTGCCCTAGAGAGGCTTGGCAAGCAATTGAAGGATCGAATCTAACTATATGGTTTTTGAAGTCAGTGGAGGCTGCACTTCGGGTTTCAGTGAAGATTGAAGTCATCTCCGCCGTGCAGCGTTTATGCAAGAGGCGGGACGGTAATCAAACCGTCCTATCTCTAGTCCTAGTAGCCGGGAAAATAGATGAGCGACCCTCATCTTGACCCGCGCGAAACGGCGAGGATGAGAAAGAGCGGGGAGGTATTTCCATATGCTTGCGGGCGACGATTGGACCTCCCAAAAAGGCTGAGAAAATGGACTAGCAAGTCACAAAGAAGCAAAAGCTCAAAGAAGCTAATCAAAGGCCAAAGGCCAAAATTGTGAAGGTTTTAACCGAACAAAAGTGAAGAAACTCCAACTCAATATCAAAGGCCAAAGGCCGATTCACTACAGAAGCTGTCCCTCGCCAAAAAGAAATCAAAGTGCTCAACTCAGTGAAACCCAAACCGAATCACGTGCTAGAGAAAGCTACAAGGAAACTATATAGTGCGAGTCGATCTCGAGAATGTAGTCCAGGAGCCTGAAAAGGGCTATCTCCCGAAACATCCGAATTAATTTGCATCTTGGCGCAAAGGTACAAGTATCAAGTTTCTTCTAAGTATTTACACGGTTTAGTTTGGTAATAAGTAAGTAATGCATGAATTAAGATAAATCTAGTCCCACGGTCTCACTTTCATATTTAAAAGTTTTTACTTGGATTGTGTTCCGCCCTTAAATAGCATTGTTCGGGACGAACAACTAAAAGTGTGGGGTGATCTGATGGACCATAATTGTATGAATCATAAACACATTTAAACCCACCAAATTAGACGCTTTGTCTATTTAACTTTTGCTTGTTAGTTCCGATATTTATCTACAGGATATTTTGAAGTCTAGAGAGAATACAGGCTAAGGAGGAGTTTTAAAGCTGAAAATGAATTACGAGTCATTCCAGGTCACGACCAAATTCTGACTTTCAAGAACCTGACGTGGAATCACTCAAAACAAGTCCAACCGAAGGGCAACCAGAGGCAGACCGGAGCTGAAAGGAACGATGGCTTTTGGGAAAAGATCACAAAGCTCTCACCCACTACCCTCCACCTCACATGGCCAGCGGCTTCAAGGAGGAGATGACACATGGGGGGGGGGGGGGGGGGGGGGGGGCGGCTCTCCTCCCCTCCACCTCACCCCGGCGGCTTTTCTCCCCTCCACCCTCCTCTTGCCAAGTGTCTTCTTCTCATCCACATCCATCTTCCCTCCATGCCTATAAATAGAACCCTCCTCTCCTTGTAAATGCATCTCATTCCAAACCATCCTCCACCATTCCATAGTTAGTGAGAGAAGCTCTCTAGCTTGTGAGCACCATCCTTGTAATCGCCTTACTTTGGAATCGAAGCTTTAGCACTTTCAACGGTTTTTGTAAGTACTCTCTTCTTTACTTTACTGTCTTTCAAAGTACTTTACTTTCCTGTCTTTACTTTCGAAAACTTTACTTTACTGTCTTTCAAAAACCTTTACTTTTTAAAGCACTTAGATATGATGTCCTGTTCCATGAATATTCGTAGCTAAACCCTTCATTCGGTTGAAGGGGTGTACTTGTGTCATAAAATGTTTTAGACCCTTCGCTTAGTGCCTCTCTGTGTTCAAAACTTTTTCTATGTGCCACATATTAGGTTAGAACTTCCAAGGTTGAGTGGATGCTCTAACGAGCAAAGCTCTTCCGTGGGGTTCGTGAACATACTCGGGTAAGTGGATGCTTTAACGGGCAAAGCTTATCTGAGGAGTTCGACCTCTTTTAAAAACCATTTGATTGATCGTAACTGAAGATCAAATGGATGCACATAAGGCTAAGATACTTCGAAAGGAGGAATTAGTCTAAATAGAACAAGTGTTCTAAACGATGTTGCAAGTCTTGTGCTAGAAATAGCCTTGATTCATCTTTGAACACTTAGTATGATCATTAGAGGTCAATGATAAACAGATTATAATACAAGGCCCCTAAAACCGAATGCTTTCCTTTAATTGTAATATCAACTGTTACTTTACCTTTCAGTACTAAATTCACAACCAACCCACGCTACTCTCAGTACTAAAATCACAACCAACCCCCAACTGTCCTACTTAAAGAACAACTATTCACCTGACTCCCTTGGGTTCGACCCCTACTTACCCTTACTACCCACTAGTAGAGTACGAGTAGCGGAGATATAAATTTATTTTGCACAGAGAACATCGCACCTTAACGACAGTGCAGTGGGCTCCGTCATGTACCACTTTGTAGAAATCTGATTCAATTATGATTTTGTTTGCTTTCAGTTGCTCACCTGTTGGATCGTGGTTAGTGACCTGGCAAGTAACGTTCATTGCCAGGTAAACGTAAAGCAGCGGAATAAAACTAAACACAGATGAAATGTAAAGTGCACAATGACTTATAGTGGAAACTCCAGTACTCAAATAAGCACTAAAGAAAAACCATTACCTTCCAGTTTCCCAGAAGGATTTCAGAATAGCGCCTTGTATTATTTGATGTTGGTTACAATGAGGTAATACAACCCTACCACTATCCAGGGTGTAACGCCTTCCTTTCAGACAAACCTTAGTTGTAGTTACCTTAATTGTCGTTTGCACTACAAATCCAAGTCGCTATTTTTCACTGGTCCGATTGCTACGTCTGTTCCCTCATAGGTGCGCCTCGGCTGAGTCGACCTTCTTTCAGCAATCAGCAGCTTCGGTTTTGTTAGAAACTTTAGCTCCAGTAATTCCTCTGAACGAACGCATCAGAATAGAGGTCGTAGCTTCCAATTTATAGATGTCTTCTCCACGAGGAAACCCTAGATATTCAAGGATAATATCTTCTGAAAATCTCTGAATATCTGTCCTAATTTGTTGAGAATATCCCATACTATTGGCAACAAATCTTCAACAAGAATATCTCATAATATTCTAGTTGGTTATGTCAAATATTTATTCCTTTAATATTGACCCGAATCTCGTATCCAAATATACTCCGAGATATTCCATATCTTTTCGTGATATTATCTTCATGGCGGTTGCCTAACTTGTAGGAGTGCAAAATCCAAGATTCCAACTTCATCCACCCCATATCCAGCTGGATCACGAGATCTTTGGGAACTGCAAGATCTCCCAGAATATCTAGGCCGATATTCTCCCATTCCAGTTACACACCGAGGGAACGTTACTTCCAGAGTACATGTGCATTAACTTGCACGCTCAAGTAACACATCAGCAAAATGTTTGCCATTATCAAAATAGGTGGAGCCCATACTCCAACGAATTCCCCTTTTTTGATGATGACAAACATCCTCTTCATAAGAGGTAATATAAGCAACTAGCTCATGCAAATATTAAACTCTAACTAAGCAACAGCTAACGAATCTTTGATGAGGGTGGTTTCAAACTCCCAAAACTAATCCAATTCATAGCAGTATCACATTTTAATTCTAAGCTAACGAATCTTTGATGACAGAGATTTCAAACTCCCAAACAGTAACAGAGTAACAATTCACTTTATATTACCTTTGGCATACAAAGTTCCCCCTCAGATCAGCAATGCATATTGCTGAGGTAATGTTCCCCCTCAGAGTGAGCATATCCTCATCTTCCCCCTTTTGGCATCATTAAAAATCTCGACAAGTGTAGTCAGTGCACAAGTATGCATAGCAGTGAATCGGTAAATTAATTAAACCATCAGAGCATACCGAAACGAAACACTGTATTCACTAAATTAAGAGCATGACAGACTACCACGAAACACGAGAGATGAAGAAGCACCAAAAACAATACCAAGAAATGGGAATGATGAGCTAGGGAGCGAAAAAGGGGTTGACCATGTAAACGTTACTCAGTGCGTCTACATCAGAGGTAGGGGACTTGGGAGTGACGATGTACGCAACGGACTTGGGTTAAAGTGGTCATCCGGAGCATGTATATGAGTTGGAGCATCTCCTTCTGAGTATTAGTCAACTTATTACCCCTTTGAGGTGCACCCTTCTATTGAGCAACATCATACTCCGTATTGATTCCCTCCTAGAGGTTCCTCCACTGATGATCTAATCTATCCTTCCTTAGTAACATTCACACCACTGCATCCTTGTTCTCTTCGTGTGTACACTTCGTCCTTCTCTCCGTACCCTTTTTTTGGGTACGGGAGAAGGTATACTTGCATAGGGTCATCATGATCCACATGTTGTATTACTGTTGTGTGTAGGTTAAGCTGTTGACTTTTGCTGAGCTTCTTTAGCAAGATGCAGTGTACTTGTGTCCTTCCCGTAACATTCCTTACCCGGTAGGTATAGAGTAGCGAAATCTGATACTGTGATCTCCATCATTGATTCACTTCACTAGATGGGGATCTGTAATATTAATGCTATCTTCCTCATCCTTCAAGTAATGCACCTATCTTATTACATAATGCCAATGTTTCATGTAGCACTTTGTCGAATCTGTCTATCATCAATGACCTCCTTTGTACAGTTATCCAAGCACGTAATCCCACGTCCGTTTCCCACGGTACAGATTTCCTTCGCAAATTCTTGTGGTCTTGCAAGGGGCGGTGTGATGCGGTAGGGTTACCCGAGTGGTATGAGATAATGCATCACACACAAAAGTAGATAACAGAACATGTGGTAATAAAAGTGATGTACTTCGTGGGGATCTTCTTCAGTATGTGGAAAATAACAAAGGGCTCATAGGAGTGTTCCCCCACGGGTAGGCTAGGGATGGTTGTAGATACCTTCCATCATATGTGCTTGTAATATAGGATCAAAACATCCGGAAGGTTCTTTTGGGCAGGAAAACAAAAGTCACACAATCAATCAATTCATACGGTGCATGTTCACATGTACACTCCTAGGTGAGACTGAATGAGACTAACCCAGCAACTTCACATAATCATGCACTAAAACACAAGTCAAATATTTCTCACCAATCATCGGGATCCATACGAGGGACACGTACTCAGTTGAGGGAAGTCATACCTAGCTCCATGCGAAGCCTTTTAAAGGGTTCTTTATTGAGTGTCTTGGTGAATATGTCAGCCACTTGTTCCTCTGTTCTGTAAAAATCTGCACTCACCAACCCTTTTTCAACACAATCTCGTAGGAAGTGATGTTTTATCTCAATCAATATGTTTCATCCTAGAGTGCTGCACAGGATTCTTAGAGATATTTATTGCACTTGTGTTATCATAGGAACTGAATCAAATGAAATATCGTAATCACTTAGCTCCTGTTTCAGCCCATAAAGGGCTTTGTCAAGAATGTACATGTGGTCAGCATGTGTAGTGTCGTCGAACCCTGGTGTCTGTGCCACGTACACTTCCTCCTTAATTACTTTATTGAGGAAGGCAGTCTTGACGTCCATTTGCCGCAATTTAAAGCCATGGTAAGCAGAATAAGCGATTAGTAAACAAATTGCTTCTAACCTGGCTACAGGAGCAAACGTCTCATCGTAATCGATTCCTTTCTGCTGGTTATATCCCTTGACCACCAGAAGAGCCTTATTTATGACCACTTGTCCCTTGTCGTCCAGCTTATTTCTCTTAAACTAGTTTAACTCCTCCTGCATGGCACTTACCCAATCTGGATCCTTCAGTGCTTCTTGGACGTTCTTGGGTTTTGAGAGGCACACGAAAGCGGTGAAGGCATGACTTCTAAATGTCTCCTGTTCCCCCCATGACGTCACCTATTGAAGTGTGGCACACATAGGCTCTCATCCATCCAGGGGAGCATGATCTCGTCTACTATGTCGTTTTGTTGGTCAATTGTGTAGGATTTGGGTCTTCTTCTTCCCTTTGTTCAGTGTCACCTTCAGTTTAAACTTCTGGTGGTTGAGCATCCCGTTCAGTATTTGGTGCTGTGACGGGTAACGTTTTCTCAGAGGAGTCTGTGTGTGGCTCCTAACCTTCTGGAGTCTCGACTCTGTCCCCCTCAATCATATTGAATTCATCATCTCGTCGAAGATCACATGTATGCTCTCCTCTATCTTCCTTTGTCACCGGTTGTACACCTTGTATGCTTTGCTATGGTTTGAATAGCCAACGAATACTCCATCATCGCTCCTTAGGTCTAGCTTACCGAGGTTTGTTTTCCCGTTGTTGTGGATATAGCACTTACATCCGAACACTCTGAAGTGAGCAACGCTTGGTTTTCTCCCTCGAATCACCTCGTAGGTTGTCATCTTCAGAATAGGTCTCAGGTATGCTGTGTTGAGAACATGGTAGGCAGCATTGAGTGCCTCACCCCAAAGGTTTCTTGGCAATCCACTGCTGATCAGAAGCGTACGCGTCATGTCCTCAAGTGTCGTGTTCTTTTGTTCCAAAACTCCGTTTTGCTAAGGTGTCCTTGGAGAGGAGAAGTTGTGTCTGATGCCTCTATTCCTGCACAGATCAAGAAATAATGAGTTTTCAAATTCTATTCCATGATCAGTACGTATACTTGCCAGGGACAATGGCAACTGTTTTTTAACTTGTTTTAACCAAACCTCAAATTCTGCACACACCTCATCTTTAGTACTCAAGAAAATAGTCCATGTAAATCTGGAGTAATCATCAACAATCACAAATATATAACGGTTACCTCCCCGACTCCTCGTGCGGATAGGACCACATAGATCCATGTGAATGAGTTCCAGAGGACGGGTGGTACTTACCTTATTTTTAGCTTTGAATGATGACCTAACCTGTTTCCCTTTTGTGCATGCATCATAGAGGTCGCTTAGACTGTCTTCCACACTTGGTAGTCCATTCACTAGCTCGAATCGGTGCAACTTAGATAGAAGTATGAGGCTGGCATGACTGAAGCATCTGTGCCACAGTTCTGACTCATTTGTATTAGAGATCAGACAGAGTTCCTTATCAGGGACAAATGACGGATCCACTTTGTATACTCTGCCTACTCCCTTCCCTTTCAGGAGAACTTCAGGTGTAATTGCCGATGTGGATATTTTCAGAGAGTTTCACCTTTCCAAGACCAAAGGTTTCGCCTGTGCTTTTGTTCCCAAATGTGACTAATCCTCCTGAGTGATGTCGAAGAGACTCAAGTCATTTTATGTTTCTGGTCATATGTCCTGAACATGCGCTATCTGTATACCAGGGGCTGCTCCTCTGTCCGACCTGCAAGAAGGAAAAAGATTAGTTTTTACGGACCCAAACAAGTTTGGGCTTACTTGTCTTTCTGGCAAATTTTGTAGATTGAGCTTCTTGTATAGTTCCCTGGCGGGGCACAGTTCCTTTCGGGTCGTCACTAATCAGGCTGTCTCTTCCTTCCTTCCTAGTATAGGGACAAGCTCTCCTGTAGTGACCATATTGCTTAAATGCCCAGCACAACTTCTCTCGCTTATCTGGGAATCCATACTGTGTTTTGACTTTCAGATCTAGGTTGTGTTTCTTGGTTCATTCAGCTTGTAGATGACCAGCTTCTCCACAATGCCAGCAGACTCTGTGATGTTTCAGGTCCACGTACTTACTCAGTCCAGGGGGAATAGATTTGTTTGAGATTCTTGCAGCGAAGTCGATTCCTGAAGATCTCGTCCTTTCTTTGTGCTTTGTCTAGAGAGCGTGAGCCTTTGCTCCATCGAAGGGAACTGTTTCCTCCTTTAGTAGAACAGGTTCCTTACCCCCCACAGAGTGTTCTGTATAGACAGAGCGGGGCCTGTGTTCTCTCTAGGTTTGCTTTCTTCCCTGTCACATAACCTTTACCATCTATTTTTCAGTCGTAACCCAGACCTGGTTTTGATTTGAATGTCTTACTAAATCCCTCTTTGATTTCTGCGGCCTTGCCATCAGTGTACTCCTTAAGCCATCTTTTCTTCTTCTCATTTTCCTAAGCTTTGTAGAGCTCTAGCTCCTTGAGAACCTTAGAGTTCTCCTCTGTCAGCCTTGCATTCTCTTCTGTCAGTAGGTAACATTACCCTCCTGGGTGCCAGCTTCAGCAAGTTGTATCCTCAGACTCTCGTCCTGTGAGTTCAATCCTTCCATCTCACTTTCCAGGAATTTGATTTTTTCGGTCTCCTTCTTTAGTTGTTGTACCCTTTTGTCCAGTCTAGCATTGCTTTTAGCGAGCTCTTCTTCAAGTTTCATGGCCTTTTCTATCCAGAGATTTCCATTATCCTTTATAGCTATGCATCTTTCATCTAGGTCTACCAGCTCCTTATCGAGATCAGTATTCATCTTCACTAGTATTTTGATACATGCTATCAACTGATCGTTAGTTTTACCTGAAAGAGAATCAAATAAGCAAGTGTCAGTTACCTCGGAGGTGACCATAATGCACACACCTCTAGCATTCTTCTCTTCCTCACTGTCTTCATCCGATTCTCCCCAAGCTGCCATCAGCCTTTACGCTATTCTGTGCTGGTGGTTCTCCTGCCTTCTTACTGAAGCAACTCTTGGCCATGTGTCCCTTCTTTTGACAGTGGTAGCACACCATCTCCTTGTTCGACGATGTTCCTCGGAAGGAACGTTTCCCAGCAGTGGCAGCCATTTTGATAGCTCTAGTTAGTAGTGTTGTCATCTCATCTTACGGGTCCCCTTCTTTATCACTTTGTGCCAGATCGAACGCACGTTTGACTTTAAGAGCAATGGACCTCATCTTTTCTGGTTCTTTGTTCTCTGTCCTACTTAGTTGAATGATCTTATTGCTTTGTAGTTTGGCAACCAGCTCTTCCAGGGTCATTGTCTTGATATCGCTCTAAGCTTGGAGTGCCACTGAGAACATGTAATATTTGCGACTAAGACCTTGAAGAAAGCGATGGGTGACTTTCCACTCAGGGATCTGTTCCCCCAGAAATTGCATTTGACCTACATAGCTTTAGAATCTGGAGTGATAGTCTTCGAGTGATTCATCCTTTCATTGTATGGCATTGTCATAGTCCTTCATGGCAGTAAGGATGCGATTCATCTTTTGATCACCGTTTCCTGAGTAAAGTCTCCTGAGGGCATCTCATATGTCTTTGGCTATCTTATAGTGTAGCAGCTTCTTTAGGTCACCCGGTCCTAGTGCTTGGTGCAGAACTTTCTTTGCTCTGCTGTTCTTCTCTAGTATTTTGTAATATGCATCAGTGTAGTTGGCTTTGTCATTTTGCTTGGTGAGATCAACTGTGTTGACAATCTTGAGAGGACCTTTCTTAATGATTTGCCAGAATTGTCCATCCAGGGAGCACGTGTGTGCTTCAAACTGCTCTGCCCATCATTCGTACTCTCCTGCCCTCAAAGCTAGAGGCTTCCAAAACGAGTCATTGATGGAGCCCACCGCACTGTCGTTAAGGTGCGATGTTCTCTGTGCAAAAATAAATTTATATCTCCGATACTCGCGACTTAACTATTTTGGGTTGTCAGTGGTAAGTACGGGTCGAACCCAAGGGAATTAGTGGATTAATTGTTCTTTCGAAAGGGGGGATTGAATAAAGCAGTTGGGGGGTTGGTTTTGTTTTAGTACTGAAAAGTAAAGTGCTTGATGGACAAGTCTTGCAGAAAAGTAAGCTATTGATAAGGTACTGAAAGTAAAGTAACAGTTGGTATTACAATTAAAGGAAAGTATTCGGTTCGGGTTTCACTGAGTTGAGCACTTTGATTTCTTTTTGGTGAGGGACATCTTCTGTAGTGAATCGGCCTTTGGCCTTTGATGTTGAATTGGAGTTTCTTTACTTTTGTTTCGGTTAGAACCTTCACAATTTTGGCCTTTGGCCTTTGATTAGCTTCTTTGAGCTTTTTGCTTCTTTGTGACTTGCTAGTCCATTTTCTCAACCTTTTGGGAGGTCCAATCATTGCCCGCGAGCATATGGAAATACCTCTCCGCTCTTTCTCATCCTCGCTGTTTCGCGCGGGTCAAGATGAGGGTCGCTCATCTATTTTCCCTGCTACTAGGACTAGAGATAGGACGGTTTGATTCCCGTCGCGCCTCTTGCATAAACGCTGCACGGCGGAGATGACTTCAATCTTCACTGAAACCCGAAGTGCAGCCTCCACTGACTTCGAAAACTATATAGTTAGATTCGATCCTTCGATTGCTTGCCAAGCCTCTCTGGGGCAGTTTATATCAACTCCACATCCCCTGTTTATCTCAGCACAAAGGGACAAATGAGAAGTTACATTCTAAGTTTTTATACAGTTGAGATTTCACAAGGTAAATGCATGAATTTAGATCTATCTTTTTCACATTCTCAAGTTCATATTTCAAAAAGATAATATTAAGGGAAAAGGAAAAGGAAAAGCATGTTAATTAACTATGTCCAAAGGTGGTTCTCACCCCACACTTTTGAACGAAGGCGTGCCTTTCAGCAAGACTTAGTTCAAAAGTCATGCAAATATATACAAGAGAAGGAAATGACATTAAGGAAAAGAGAAGAACTGAACTCCCTTTTACTGTGTCGTGTCGTGGAACGACATGCCATGGAGCTGGATAATCGAGGGAGTTCGGTTGGGGCCTTGAACTCTCAGCGCAGGCCCGGTAATTCTCGGAAGCTACCTGGCTGATCTGATCTTGCTCCAAAAACCGATTCCTACATGTTAGACATTCCTTCTATACAAAAAGTGGGTGAGAGCGACTTACGGTAAGAACTAAATGACAGAAAATAAAATTACTGAAAGTAAGATAGGTGTCGGGTTACCTCCCGACCAGTGCCTTTGTTTAACGTCATTGGCTCGACGCATGGGGATCACAGGTTTGGATCCCATGGGCGGCTCAGGTTGAATTTTGCCGCAGCTCCTGCGTTGATTCTAGCCTTGACTTTTCCTGATTTCTTGTGAGATGATGTGCTCGGGTTAGAACTCCATGGTTTTGGTGGTTTCTCCTTCCATTGTTTCTGAGGAGGCGAGGGACCTTTGACCATAGCTGCTGGTCTTGTCACTCTCTCGGTCTCTCTTGGCAGGTCAGAAATCTGTGTTCTGAGATCCGAGATAGGTACAATGTCTGGCGGTATGGCTAGGTCATAGTTTTGCGGAGTTAAGTCAACCTCGTCGTGATAGTGTTTGACTCGCTGCCCATTCACCGTGAATCTGCTTCCATTGTCTGGGCTTTCCAGCTCAACTGCCCCATGATTGAACACTTTAGTTATTGTGAAGGGGCCGATCCATCTAGATTTAAGTTTCCAGGGCATTAACTTCAGTCGTGAGGAGTACACTATCACTTGTTGTCCTTTCTCGAATGAGCGGCGGAGGATGAATTTTTCATGGTATAGTTTTGTCCTTGCTTTGTAGTCTGACTGCCCTTCATAGGCTTCGAGCCGCAACTCCTCTAGCTCGCATAACTGAAGTTTTTGATCCAACCCGGCAGTTTTCAAGTCCAGGTTGCATTTCTTGAGTGCCCAGTAAGCTTTATGTTTTAATTCCACCGGGAGATGGCATGCCTTCCCATAAACAAGCCGAAAGGGGGAGGTTCCAATTGGTGTTTTGTATGCCGTCCGATAAGCCCAAAGAGCTTCATCTAACCTCTGACTCCAATCTTTCCTACCCGGCTTCACCATTTTTTCTAGAATACCTTTGATTTCGCGGTTGGAGATCTCCGCTTGACCATTGGTTTGGGGATGATATGCCGTGGACGTTCGGTGGTGGACATGGTAGCACTTTAAGGTGGCAGCCATCATGCAGTTGCAAAAATGAGTTCCTTGGTCGCTGATTATGGCCTTGGGTACCCCGTATCTACAAAACAGGTTAGTGCGCAAAAAATCTATGACAGTTTTTGCATCGTCGCACCTTGTGGCCTTAGCTTCTACCCATTTTGACACATAATCCACAGCAACTAGAATATAAATATAACCGCATGAAACTGGTAATGGTCCCATAAAATCAATACGCAAAATGTCGAAAACATCGTTGACTAATATGGGCACTTGAGGCATCTTATTTCTAGCTGACACATTTCCTACTCTTTGACACCTATCGCACTTTTTACACTTCTCATAGGCATCTCTAAATAAACTCGGCCAAAAGAAGCCGCTATCTAGGATTTTTCTAGCGGTTCTCCTAGGCCCGAAATGTCCTCCACATGCAAACTCATGGCAAAAGCTAATAACAGAAGCTATTTCATTATCGGGGATGCATCTCCTAAGTATTTGATCTGCTCCTATTTTCCATAAATAAGGATCATCCCATAAGTAATGTCTAGCATCATGCCTAAGTTTCATGCATTGTGCTTTAGTAAAAGAAGGAGGAAATGTACCTCCTTGACAGGCGTCGTCGATACCTGCAAATTTGAATTTATATTTTCCTTACTCTGACTGTGGGTTAGTACAGTGGCAAGCAAGGTTCGAACCCTAGGGAGCTAGATGGTTACTACTTGTTCTGAAAAAGGAAGAAAACAGTTGGTTGTAAGTGATTAGGAAACAGTGCAAAAATAAGAAATAAGATGAGTGTGTATCAATGAGAGAGAATAATCAGACTAGAGTTTCTTAATTGTGACTTGTTTTATCATAGACTTCTAAATATCATATTTCGAATTCCTAAGTGTGGTTACTCCCATTCCAATTTATAACCTAGAGTAGGGTCTTTCCGGACGCCTACACCACAATCTACTTCCTTTCCGGGTTGTAGAATTCTAGCCTTAGCAATTTAATACTCCATTCCAAGATATATCAAATTAGTGCTCTACTTGTTCTCAACGGTCTAGTATCAAACAAATAGTGAATAAGGGAATTGAATCACTCGACTAAATCTAACCATTCCAAGTATCAATTTAGTTTTGCAATTCAACCAAGATAATTTAGCACAAGAACTAGTGGAATAACGAAATAAGCATTAAGTTTCAAGTCTCAAAAACAGTAGTCACAATATATTAAACCCTAGCCCGAATAAAGAGTTTAGTTACACATGGCCATAAAAACGAGACAAAAATAAAAAGGAAAGTAATCTTCTCTAATGCCGAACGATGGAGGAGAGAGACGCCGAGACGATGGAATGATGCTCTTCGATGGATGGTGAATTTGTAGAGAGAGGAGCTCTCTACGTTTTGGGATGCTTTGAAAGGTTGATATGAGGCTGTATTTATAGAGAAAACTCAGGCCTCAAAGTTTCCAAATTGAAGTCGGTCCAAAAACGGTTTTAGGAAACATGTCCTAAAACCGACTTTGCTTGGTCTCTAAGTTTTCTTCTTCTGCAAGTCTTCCAGATCTGTGTAGAGCCTTACAGAACCTTCTAGCAGCTTCTAAACCGTCATGCATGAAATTTGGATTTTTTTTCCCGAAGTACTGTTCACGCGGAATTACTGTTCACGGCCAAAACACTGTTCACGCCAGAAATTACTGTTCATCCGCGGACACTGTTCATCCATCCTGCGCATCTGTTTTGACTTCGGCTCTCGATTTGACCTTCCAAACAACCTCGGATGCTCTTGGTGTGAACTAGAGAGTTGTAGGGAATTGAGTCACCTACGCAACAGTATATTCCTCATATTTTTCTGATTAACGGTCAGCTCCCAGCACTCCGTCGAACGTCCAATGGTCTGATCTGCCATTGTGATGTTTTTGGCATAAAATGCCGTCTTTTATGCACGTTTCCTCCTAGAGCTTCCGAAACACCTGAAATGCAAAACAACACTAAGAAGTAACTGTTTGCATAATAAAGTGCCGAAATTGGTGGGATTGATGACTCGATGAGTCGTATAAATACGGCTCATCAAACCACCCCACACTTAAACTTGTTCGTCCCGAACAAGGACTAGGTCATAAGAGGAACGAAATACTGCAAACACCACAATGCTTCGGCATCCTAGACATGCTACATGAACCTGACTTGGTTAATCTAGATTCCGCCTTCTATGCATGCTCGTTACTAATAGTCTTGTGCGAAAACATGGGTTAATGATACATGTTACCTTTGGGTCGAGATGCAAATCAATTCGTATGTATCGGGAGATAGCCCTTTTTAGACCCATGAACTGCATTCTTGGATTCAAACTCTCGCTATATGGTTATGCTTTGCTGCTTTTTCTTGCACGTGATTGATTCGAGCTTCAAAGTATTTGAGTGCTTTTCGGCCAGCTATAGTGTCATCGGCTTTGGTATTTCAATGGAGCTCTACACTTGATTTCGGTGTGGACTATCACAATGATGATGGATTTGTTGCTTTGAGGTGCGGATTGTGACTTGCTCGAACCTACTTGCTCTCACTCATCATCGTCCTTTTGACTCGGGTCAAGCCAAGGGTCGCTTGTCTATTTTCCCGGCTACTTGGACTAGAGTTTGGACGGTGTGAAGTATTCCCGTCCCGACCAACCGCAAAGGGTACCGCAGTGGTGGAGCAGACTCGTACTATGTTGCTTTGAAGTGCTAGCCTCCACGAGCTCCACATAACCATATATCCTGAGTTCGGCCTTTGAATGATCTGTCAAGTCTCTCTAGGGCGTTTCTATCAACTCCACATCCCTGTTTATCTCAACTAACAAAGGCACGCAATATTTTAAAGTCACATGTTAGTCGCCCAAGTCTAATTTCACCAAAGTCATGCATGTAATCGGCTCTATCTATTTCACCTTATCACTATCCAATACTGCAAGTCTAGGAAATAGTGAAGAAACATGTACAATTTTTTTTAAATGACGGGAAACGTGCTGACTCTGTGCAGGGTGCAAGAAAATAAACGTGCTGACTCGATGACTGACTCTCCCACCCCACACTTTTGAAATAAGCCGTGTCCTCACGGCACGACTCAAATCTAGACTCACAATGCAATAAGTAGGAAAGGAACTAAGAAGAGAGTAAAGTTGGACAGCCACTTCCCTCGTGCGATGCGTGACGATCAGAAACGACTGATTATTCTCCTATGAGTCCTCAAAGAGAGCCCCATCGAAGCTTGTATCGCAACGTGAGTTCGTCACAAAATGAAAGGGCTGTGTCAATGACATTAAGACGAATAAAGGATTCCCAGGAGGTTGGAGGAGTCACAACGGTCTCACTTAAAACCCAACCTCCTTAGACTCGTAAGTCTTGGTGACAGAATCCTTAAACGCTCATGTTTCTTGACACAATTTATTCAAGGTGTGAAATTACTCACGTTGGATACAGTCTTATGCAATATCTCGGATACGTTCGCATCTGTTCCCTGCATGCAAATCATCTTCTTTCCCAAGTACAATGTGATGAAAAGACTCAAGACATAGATGTAAAATAAATGATGAAAAATGAAATGCAGATAGTGCAGGGCTGCCTCCCTGCGAGCGCCTTTGTTTAACGTCGTTGGCTAGACAGTACCTCTGTAGGGATCACAAGTTAGGGTCCCATGGGCGTGTGAGGTCATATTTCGTCTCAGCTTCTCCTGCAGTTCGTCCAGCATGCTCATCCAGTGATGCTCTCTTGTCTCTCCATCCTGGTTTCCATCCAAACGTGCCATGTCTCGGTCTCTTCCTCATGTATGGACGGTCAGAATCTTCGTGAACATGGTAGTTTGATTTCTTTCCAGCAGACGCAGGTGACAACTTTTTTGTTCCCATGTCCTTCTTGGTCCTTGTGTCCGAGATGACCGATTGTCCCAGAATGAGTGCAAGAGGACTGTGAGCGCTGGCATCTCCAATCTGCAAAATATACGAATCAATATCACGGGTGAGTGTGAGAATACCTGGGTCCTTACCTGAATTGATGCTTCCCGCGGACGTCTCCTGTTTATCTGCCACAAACGTCTCTTGATTTATTGGTAACTCTTCATACGTCCACGCATAATTTGTAGAGTCGTCCGCGCCCTGCACTGAGGTGGAATCTTCGGTGACCTTGATTTCCTCTGTCGCTTCGACAGTGAGGACCGGTTCTGCCTCGGGTAGATCCGCAATGAAGTCTGAGCACGTCTCGGGCAACTCGGTACTGGGGTCTGATTCGAGTGGCTCAATCGGCTCTTCTTTAGGTGCCAGCGGGCTATCTTCTTCCAAATACCCGGGGTAGTCTGAATTGAGATCTTCTTCAATCAACCATGGGTCCTCATCCTCTACTGCCGCTGTGCTGATGTCTCCTCTCGGGCTTGGCACTGTTGTGGGCAAGGGTGTGACGGAGGTGTCGCATGTGATGTCGGGCATGGTCTGCACTGAATCAGCTTCTACTGTCTGCGCCTCATCATCCATGTTGTGCATTTGAGCATGTCTTCGTCTTGATCTTTCTTCCACATCATATATCAGGTTCCAGAGATCATACATGCCTACATTCATTACGAAACCACCTGCTGTAGCATCGAGCATATTACGCGTACGTGGCATCATCCCTTCGAGAAACCTCTGCATAAGAAATAAATCTGGGAATCCATGATGTGGGCAGCTTTCTCAAAGGTCTTCGAAGCGCGCAGAGTACTCATAGAATAATTCACCCCTGAATTGCTTAAAGTTACGAAGCTTTATGCGGACATTAATTCGAAAGGACGGCGGAGTAAACTCCTCAAGAAATCGGGCTCGTAGATCCCAATAACTTCTTTCATAATCTGCACTTGATGAGTAAAACCAGTCATAAGCAGAGTCAGTTAAAGAAAACTTAAAATATTTTAGATCGAACTCCTCTAATGGCTCGTCTTCAGGCTTGGTGTAGTTGCAGATGGCGTGAAATGTTTGCTCATGTCTCACGGGGTCTTCTCCGATGGCACCTCCAAATTGGGGAATATTCCGCATCATCCAAAATGCGACCTTGCTGCCCTCGCATCCATCATCCATGTTGTCTTCATCGTTCCAAGGTTCTCTACTATAATAAGAGGGTGGGTTTTTGTCAAGGTTTTCAAGCTCATGCTGTTCTTCATCATAAACTCTACTACCTGCACGAGACATGGTGCAAGAGTAGCCAAGCACAAACTAGCAAGCACCGAATAGCGAACACATACTAGCAACAAAGGGTCCCCAGGAAATTGGAGGAGTCACAATGGTCTCACTTAAAACCCAATTTCCTTAGACTCGTAAGTCTTGGTGACAGAACCCTCTGAGAGCTAGAAATTGGAAATCGAATAACCGGAAAACAAGAAATCGAGAATAAAAATAAAAACAGAGTTCGAATATAGCAATCACCGAATAAGGAAATAACCGAAATTAAAACAGAATAAACGAAAAAGGAAAGAGAGAACAAATTTCACCGTGCGTAGCTCCCCGGCAACGGCGCCAAAATTTGACAGGCGTCGTCGGTACCTGCAAATTTGAATTTATATTTTCCTTACTCTGACTGTGGGTTAGTACAGTGGCAAGCAAGGGTCGAACCCTAGGGAGCTAGATGGTTACTACTTGTTCTGAAAAAGGAAGAAAA
Source organism: Rhodiola kirilowii (assembly GCA_033675215.1). Classification (NCBI taxonomy): domain Eukaryota; kingdom Viridiplantae; phylum Streptophyta; class Magnoliopsida; order Saxifragales; family Crassulaceae; genus Rhodiola; species Rhodiola kirilowii. Next base: position 62,185,794 of record CM066201.1, read on the forward strand.
CAGTTGGTTGTAAGTGATTAGGAAACAGTGCAAAAATAAGAAATAAGATGAGTGTGTATCAATGAGAGAGAATAATCAGACTAGGGTTTCTTAATTGTGACTTGTTTTATCATACACTTCTAAATATCATATTTTGAATTCCTAAGTGTGGATACTCCCATTCCATGTTATAACCTAGAGTAGGGTCTTTCCGGAAGCCTACACCACAATCTACTTCCTTTCCGGGTTGTAGAATTCTAGCCCTAGCAATTTAATACTCCATTCCAAGATATATCAAATTAGTGCTCTACTTGTTCTCAACGGTCTAGTATCAAACAAATAGTGAATAAGGGAATTGAATCACTCGACTAAATCTAACCATTCCAAGTATCAATTTAGTTTTGCAATTCAACCAAGATAATTTAGCACAAGAACTAGTGGAATAACGAAATAAGCATTAAGTTTCAAGTCTCAAAAACAGTAGTCACAATATATTAAACCCTAGCCCGAATAAAGAGTTTAGTTACACATGGCCATAAAAACGAGACAAAAATAAAAAGGAAAGTAATCTTCTCTAATGCCGAACGATGGAGGAGAGAGACGCCGAGACGATGGAATGATGCTCTTCGATGGATGGTGAATTTGTAGAGAGAGGAGCTCTCTACGTTTTGGGATGCTTTGAAAGGTTGATATGAGGCTGTATTTATAGAGAAAACTCAGGCCTCAAAGCTTCCAAATTGAAGTCGGTCCAAAAACGGTTTTAGGAAACATGTCCTAAAACCGACTTTGCTTGGTCTCTAAGTTTTCTTCTTCTGCAAGTCTTCCAGATCTGTGTAGAGCCTTACAGAACCTTCTAGCAGCTTCTAAACCGTCATGCATGAAATTTGGATTTTTTTTTCCCGAAGTACTGTTCACGCGGAATTACTGTTCACGGCCCAAAACACTGTTCACGCCAGAAATTACTGTTCATCCGCGGACACTGTTCATCCATCCTGCGCATCTGTTTTGACTTCGGCTCTCGATTTGACCTTCCAAACGACCTCGGATGCTCTCGGTGTGAATTAGAGAGTTGTAGGGAATTGAGTCACCTACGCAACGGTATATTCCTCGTATTTTTCTGATCAACGGTCAGCTCCCAGCACTCCGTCGAACGTCCAAGGGTCTGATCTGCCATTGTGATGTTTTTGGCATAAAATGCCGTCTTTTATGCACGTTTCCTCCTAGAGCTTCCGAAACACCTGAAATGCAAAACAACACTAAGAAGTAACTGTTTGCATAATAAAGTGCCGAAATTGGTGGGATTTGATGACTCGATGAGTCGTATAAATACGGCTCATCACTCCTACAAGGTAGTTGACGATTGAGGCATACCACGGCACCTTGGTTGATACTGCATAGAGGTGCTCGTCTGGAAATGACTCGGTTATGTGCCCTTCTTCTTCCTCTCGGATAATCCTGCTTAGATGGTCGGCCACAGTATTCTCAATCCCCTTTTTGTCCCTTATCTCCACATCAAACTCTTGCAGTAGCAAGATCCACCGTATGAGCCTTGGCTTGGCCTCCTTTTTCCTCATTAAGTACCGAATGGCAGCGTGGTCAGAGAAGACTATCACTTTTGCTCCAAGAAAATATGATCTGAACTTCTCTAGAGCGAACACCACGGCTAGGAGCTCCTTTTCGGTGGTGGAGTAGTTTCGTTGGGCTGAATCTAGGGTCCTTGAGGCGTAGTAGATTACGACCGCCTTCTTGTCAACCTTTTGGCCGAGTACTGCCCCTACAGCGAAATCGCTTGCGTCGCACATTATTTCAAATGGTTTTCCCCAATCCGGAGTTTGGATGATGGGTGTGCTAGTAAGGGCTTTCTTCAGTTTATCAAAGGCCTCCTTGCATGCATTAGTGAATTCAAAAGGGACTTCTTTTTGGAGAAGAGTGGTTAGAGGTAACGCTGTTTCGGAGAAGTCTTTGATGAATCGTCGGTAGAATCCTGCATGGCCAAGGAATGATTGGATGTCTCGGACCGTGGATGGGTATGGTAGAGTCATGATCAGGTCGATCTTTGCTTTGTCCACTTCCATACCTTCTTGTGAGACGATATGTCCCAAGACTATTCCGTGTGTTACCATGAAGTGGCATTTCTCGTAGTTGAGCACTAAATTCATGGACACACATCGTGCCAAAACCATGCTCAAGTTGCTTAGGCATGCGTCAAATGTGTCTCCATAGATGGTGAAATCGTCCATGAAGACCTCGATGAACTCTCCAACCATGTCTGAGAAAATGCTGGTTACCACCCTTTGAAAAGTCCCCGGGGCATTGCATAGACCGAACGACATCCTTCTGAAGGCGAATGTGCCGAATGGGCAGGTGAAGGTAGTCTTGTCTTGGTCCTCAGGCGCTATGGGGATCTAGTTGTAGCCTGAGAACCCGTCCAGGAAGCAAAAATATAGTTTGCCCACCAGTCGGTCTAGCATTTGATCGATGAATGGCAGAGGGAAATGGTCTTTTCTTGTGACGGCGTTCAATTTTCTGTAGTCGATGCACATTCTCCAGCCGTTCTTGACCCTTGTAGTCACCATTTTTCCTTCGGCATCTTTCTCGACTGTGATCCCACTTTTCTTTGGAACCACGTGGACATGACTCACCCATTGGCTATCTGATATGGGATAGATAACGTCCGCATCTAGTAGCTTCTGTATTTCCTTTTGGACGATCTTCATCATGATTGGGTTGAGTCGTCGTGGAGGCTCTCTTGTTGGTTTTGCTCCATCCTCGAGTAGAATACGGTGCATGCATACAGCCGGGCTGACTCCTCTCAAGTCGGCTAGAGTCCATCCAATAGCCAACTTGTGTTGTCTCAACACTTTTATCAAACTATGTTCCTGGCCTGCTTCCAAGCCGCTTTTGATGATCACTGGAAGTGTGTTATTATCCCCAAGGAATGCGTACTTCAGATGTCCGGGCAGGGGCTTCAATTCTATTTTGGGAGCTTGCATTACTGAGGGTAAAAAAGTATTGGATTTGAATAACTTTACCTCGTTGACTTCATATCCTGGTGTGAGAGGCTCTGAGATTGTTAAGTGGGCCAGCGTTTCTTGTAAGCCTTCGGCCAATTCATATGAGCCTTCGGCTCCATTGAGTATGGCTTCTAAGGGATCTGCTCTTGGTTCTGATTGAACTTCTTGGATCAGGTCGTCCAAAGTATCGAGAGTGTGCACTTCCTCAAACTCCATGGGATTCTTCATTGCTCTGAATATGTCGAAGCTGAAGACCTCTCCTTCTACTTCCATTGAGAGCATGCCACTTCCGCAGTCTATTTTCATTTTTGATGTTTTGAGAAATGGACGGCCGAGAAGGATGGGTGCATGGTCTGTTGGTCCGCCATTCTCCACTTTTAAGACGTAGAAGTCTGCTGGAAACACCAATTCGCCTATTTGAACCAGGACGTCTTTTATTTTGCCTTCGGGTTGTTTGCATGATCGATCTGCCAGTTGAATAGTGAGGTCGGTGGGTTCGAGCGGTCCAATTTTGAGGCATGAGTAAATAGAGAAAGGAAGGACGTTGATTGATGCTCCAAGGTCTAGCATGCAGTTCTCGATCCGGATGTTGCCAATTGTGCATGGAATGGTGTAAGTTCCCGGATCACCACATTTGGGGGGCACTTTTCGTTGTATGACGGCCGACACGTTCCTACTCATCAGCTCTTGATCATATCTTGTACTCCTCCTTCGGTTGGTGCAAAGCTCTTTTAAGAACTTAGCATATCGAGGAATTTGCTTGATGGCTTCTAAGAGGGGGATGTTAATTTCGACTTTGCTGAACAATTCAAACACGTCTTCATCCATGACGTGTTGTTTGGGCACACGGGCTGGCACTGTAAATGGAAGCGCGGCACTGATTTTGGGGGTCTCGGTTCTGGGTATTGGGCGCTCCTTGTGCTCCTCGGACGTTGGGACCGGGCTGGCCGTTGGTGCCGGGCCATGCCTGCGTTCCTCGGACGCGTTCCCTTTTTCTTCGGTCTCGTCTCGCTCTTCCTCAGATGCGTCCTCATATTTTCTGCCACGTCTTGCTCAAGAGTTTCGAGAGCCTCGGGCCTTTCGTCCTCCTCTTGCTCCATGGGTTTGGCGACAAGCTTTTTCCCACTCCTAAGGGCCACGACATTGACATTTCCCTTTGGATTTTGAATAGTTTGCGAAGGAAGTCTGCCTGGTTCATTAGTGAGCACGGACATCGAGGTGGCGAGCTGGGATATTTGCTTGGTCAAATCTGAAATTGTCTCGTCAGTTTTCGCCTGGAATTGGTTATACGAATTACCCAATTGATTCACGCTTCCTGCGAGTTCCTTCATTGTGTCTTTAAGCGATTTGTTCGGTCCTTTCTGTTGATATTGACTCGTTGGGTACTGATTTGGTCCTCTTTGCTGATACTGTCCTGCTGATGGAGCGTTCTGGTTATACTGCCGGTGGGGAGGTTGATAGAATGACTGAGCTAATTGCGGTGCGGTTTGTTGTGTCTCCCTTGGAGGATGGTTGTCATTCCACCAGCTTGAATTGGTCGCTTGATACTGTCGGTTTGGTCCAGCTCTGTCGTTGCTGTGGTTGTTGTATCCTTGGTATCCTACTACTGCATTTACTTCTTCCGGTTCTACTATTAATGTCGGGCATGCGTTGGTTTTGTGGTTCGTAGAACTACAGAACTCGCAAGGCTTTACTTGAACTGACTACCTTCGCAGGATTTGCATCATCATTTCTTTCATTTGTTTCATCTCTTCTTTCATGGAGTTTTCTGACGTCTCGGCTCGTGCTACGTTTTTTGTTCGGGAGAACTCATCTTGCCGAGTGGTCTCCTCTCTAAACTGAGCATTTTCAGCAACGTCAGCGATGAGTATTCTTATGCCGCTCAATGATAATTTCATCATGGACCCTCCAGCTGAAGCATCAAGAAGCTTTTTGTCTAACTGAGTCAGTCCATCAATCAGGTATTCGATGATGAGCTTCTCGGGTAGTCCAAGAGTGCAGCAGCTTCTCTCCAGGTGGTTGAATTTCTCCAGGTAGTCGTACATGGTTTCATTAGGTCCCTGCCGTATGTCCTGCAGTTGCCTTCTTACTTGCATCGCTCTTCCTGCTGGGTAGTATTTATCCAGGAACTTCTTTTGCATCTGAACCCATGTTCTGATGCTTCCCGAAGGTAATGAAAGGAACCAGTCGTTTGCCGAGTCAATGAGGGAAAAATAGAATGCTTTCTACTTGAAGTTGTCTATATTCACTCGATTGGGCTTTAGATTTTGGCAAATGCCATGTAGGCGTTGGAGGTGAGTTGTGGCAGATTCTCCATGAGCTCCTGAGAATTTTGGCAAGCTGTGGGCCGCTGACGCGTTGATGGTAATGTATTCTAGTTCAGGGCCCTCGTAAATGCACCATGGCTGTGTTTCGAAATCTGGAGCATTGAGTTCTCCCATAGTAGGTTCACAGAAGTTGTTATCCCCATAGTAATCATTGAAGACGGGTTCTTACCTTGGCACTTGTCGAGGTTGAGGGGGTGGGGGATATCTAGGGGGCTGTACTGGACCAGCTCCATTTCGGTCCTCAGGTGGTCCTTGGTTTCTTCGGATGGCCTCCCTATCACGAGCTCTTCGGTTTCGGATGATTTGTTCCGGATCATCGACAAATTGTGGCGGCGCTTCATTATTTCGATTGAACAGATTCATCTCGTCGTCATCCTGATAGTCATGGTGGCTTCCTTCACGAGACATGGTTGTGCAGAAGCGAGTTTGAAAGAGAAAAGAAAAAGAGAAGAACAGCTAATCTGAAGCTAATTCCCCAGCAACGGCGCCAATTTTGACGGAGTCCACCGCATTGTTGTTAAGGTGCGATGTTCTCTGTGAAAAAATAAATTTATATCTCCGATACTCGCGACTTAACTATTCTGGGTAGTCAGTGGTAAGTACGGGTCGAACCCAAGGGAATTAGTGGATTAATTGTTCTTTCGAAAGGGGGGATTGAATAAAGCAGTTGGGGGTTGGTTTTGTTTTAGTTTTGAAAAGTAAAGTGCTTGATGGACAAGTCTTGCAGAAAAGTAAGCTGTTGATAAGGTATTGAAAGTAAAGTAACAGTTGGTATTACAATTAAAGGAAAGTATTCGGTTTTAGGGGCCTTGTACCATAGTCTGTTTATCATTGACCTCTAATGATCATACTAAGTGTTCAAAAGTGTATCAAGGCCATTTCAAGCACTTGACTTGCCACACTGTCTAGCCCATTTCAAGGTCATAGAGCACTTGTTCTATTTAGACTAGCACCCCATTTCAAGGTATACTAGCCTATGTGCATCCATTTGATCAATCATTTCCGATCAATCCAAATGGTGTTTTAAAGAGGTCGAACTCCTCAGATAAGCTTTGCCATTTCAAGAATCCACTTACCCGAGTATGTTCACGAACCCCACGGAAGAGTTTTGCCATTTCAAGCATCCACTCAACCTTGGAAGTTCTAACTAAAATGTGGCACATAGAACAAGTTTTGAACACAAAGAAGAATTTAAGAGAAGGGTCTAAAACATTTTATGATACAAGCACTCCCCTTCAACCGAATGAAGGGTTTAGCTACGAATATCCATGGAACAGGACATCATAGCTAAGTACTTGAAAAAGTAAAGGTTTTTGAAAGACAGTAAAGTAAAGTTTTCGAAAGTAAAGACAGGAAAGTAAAGTACTTTGAAAGACAGTAAAGTAAAAAAGAGAGTACTTACAAAAACCGTTGAGAGTGCTAAAGATCAAGCTTTGATTCCAAAGTAAAGCGATTACATGATTGTGCCCACAAAAGCTAGAGAGATAAGTGAATTGTGTTGTGATTTTGGAATGTGATTGTGGGATGATATTACAAAGGCAATGGAGGTGTCTATTTGTATGCTAAGGGAAGTGAGGAGAAGGTGACACTTGGCTCAAGGGGAGAGGAGGCTTCAAAAGCCATCGGAGTGAGTCATCACTTCCAAAAGCCGCCGGCCACATGGAGGAAGGGGAGAGGTGGAGTGGCTTAGCCGCCGGCTAGGTGGAGGAGAGAAGAGAGTTTGTGAGTTTTGTGAGCTCATCCCAAAAAGCCATCGATTCTTTCAGCTCCAGACTGACTCTGGTTGCCCTTCGGTTGGACTTGTTTTGAGTGATTCCACGTCAGGTTCTTGAAAGTCAGAATTTGGTCGTGACCTGGAATGACTCGTAATTCATTTTCAGCTTTAAAACTCCTCCTTAGCCTGTATTTTCTCTAGACTTCAAAATACCCTGTAGATAAATATCGGAACTAACAAGCAAAAGTTAAATAGACAAAGAGTCTAATTTGGTGGGTTTAACTATGTTTATGATTCATACAATTATGGTCCATCATTCATTCATTGAAGTCATTTCACCTGCAATCCTAACACAAATCTAGAGCCGGGCTCTGATACTAATTGTTGATCTTGGTTAGCGACCTGACAAGTAACGTACCTTGCCCGGTAAACGTAAAGCAGCGGAATAAAACTAAACACAGATGAAATGTATAGTGCACAGTGACTTATAGTGGAAACTTTAATACTCAAATAAGCACTAAAGAAAAACCACTACCTTCCAGTTTCCCAGAAGGATTTCAGAACAGCGCCTTGTATTATTAGATGTTGATTACAACGAGGTAATACAATCCTACCACTATCCAGAGTGTAACGCCTTCCTTTCAGACGAACCTTAGTTGTAGTAACCTCAATTTTCGTCCGCACTGCAAATCCAAGTCACTATCTTTCACTGGTTCGATTGCTACGTCTGTTCCCTCACAGTGCGCCTCGGCTGAGTCGACCTTCTTTCAGCAATCAGCAGCTTCAGTTTTGTTAGAAACTTTAGCTCCAGTAATTCCTCTGAACGAACACATCATAATGTAGGATGTAGCTTCCAGATTATAGATGTCTTCTCCACGAGGAAACCCTAGATATTGAAGGATTATCTATAAGAAGATATGCGCAAGTATTTAGGAAAGATTTCCTAAAAGATTAGGAAAGGTTTCCTAAAGATATAGGCGGTTCAGATTAGGAATCCTATTCGATTTTGGGTTTCTACCGCCCTATATAAACAGAGCTGAGGTTCTCAATTCTGTATCGATCATTAAGCTAAACGCAAATACACACTCAGAGAGGAAAGAGATCGACCGGCCTTGAGTTCATTATTCCGGTGAACTCACTGTGGTGCTGTCCAGTTTGTTTCAGGCTGCTGTTACAGACTGGCTGTTGAACAAGTTGCAGAATTCAGCATTTTTGGAGATATTAATCACGCTCATACTCATTGAAGGGAGGAGGAGGCAAACGGAGGTGAACTAATCGTAACTAGTTATTCACAGCGCTCGTAATCGGCCGGAGAGCTAATCGTCACTGGTTACTCAAAGGCGCTCGGATTCAATCTGTCTTGGTGCTCGATAGATTGATTGAAGAACAACGCTGAAGGATTACGCACTGAAGTTCTAATCTGCGCATTCGGGAGAAGGCGCTGATTCTCATGGAAAATCATACTGGTGGATAGAGAGCGGGAGCAAAGATCTAGGGGGAGACCTAGTTTGCAATTGCTAGAGTGTCTGAGGTCAGGTAGTTTAAGAGGGAGTCTGTAAACGGTAAACCATGTACTCGCAATACTCATCATTAGTGAATTGCTATCCACCGAGCTAAGAGACAGCCCCCTAGACGTAGGCTCGTTAACGCCGAACTGGGTAACAACTTTGCGTGTCATTTATTTCCGCACTACATTTATTATTTGCATAAGTTGTTCTAGTATTTGTTCTACACCCGACCAGAACAACATCTCAACTACTACGGGAAGATTTCAATTGGTATCAGAGCAAATACTCAACACACAGAGTAAGATCCGAAGGTTGAGATAGATTTGAGAGAAGGGCAGAACATCACGCGACCTCCTCTACTTGAAGGAAACAAATATGTATATTGGAGAGTGCGAATGAAGGCTTTCCTAAAGTCTCAAGATGAATCAGTTTGAGAAGCTGTTGAAAACGGGTGGACACATCCAGTGACTACCGAAGCTGGCAAAGTCAATCTCCTTGCTAAAGAGAAGTGGACCGAAATACAGAAGAGTGCTGTGAAATTATATCCCCTGTTCAAGCTTGTGTTCCGGGTACTATTGCAAAAGACCTTGAACACCTCTCGCAATAATCCAGTAGTCAGAGAAGATAACTGAGACACACACAGTTAACTAGAGCCGACCTCTACCAGAGAGTGTTCCAACAGATGATTAAACAGTTTATCAAGCAGTACCGGAAAACCAAAGTAAAAAGACAGGAGCACGCACGGTATGTTACCCAGTTCGGCCTCGCCTACTCTGGGGGGTTTCCCACACCCTACAATGTGACACAAATCGTATTACGAGATTTAGAGCTACAAGTGGTCTTACTCTTACACAACCCCGTGTTTGTAATCGCCTAGCCTCTAACTCTCCGTCTCTCGGATTTGCAATCTCGGTTCGTCGCAACTCCCCTTGATCCCCTGTGGGTAGGACGAGACTTCTCCCTCGGCCTAGTTTTGAACTTCTCGGAAGTCCAGTCGTCTTCTCTCAAAGACGTAGCTTGATAGCTGTGTGTGAGTACACTTCTTTGATCTTCCAGCACAGCCTGAACACCACACCGAACAGACTATTGCTTTGGAGGCTGATATTCCAATGTGGAATGGCCAGCCATCGCTTCTCCCCTAATCTCACGAACTCTCGTGTTTATCTTTTCTCTCGGGAAGCGCACACATAAGGACGCCCTAGCATTGTACTTATATGCTTGGACATTCGTGATCATGTGCACTAGAGATGATTTCACATCGAAATCAAAGGCGTCTTCATCGGGAGGTTGAATAACCGAGCCATTTCCCTCGAGAGTGGGAGTCATGTAATCTCCCACGGGCCTCTCATCCTCCTCCTCTTCATCATATCTATAATTCCAATTTTCTCTACGAGGGGCACGAGGATTCCGAATGGGACGTCTATCATCCTCATTATAATTGTCATCTCTAGCCGGAGGATCATCTATTTCCTCATCATCAACTCTACGATTCCGGTTGTCTCGTGGGAGAATCGAGCGGTTCTCATTTTCATCCTCCATAAGAAGTTCTTGTCTTTGGTCTTGGATAATAGGAGGAATAGGAGGTAGAGGGTTCTTTCGAGGTCTACCCCTTGGTTTCTTGGCGGTTGGGAGAGAAGTATTAGAAGAAGAACCGATAGCCACGTGTTTTTCTCCTTGATACCTTGTGTTCATTCAATAGCCTGCAAGAACAACGGAGGTCCTTAGCAATGAAAGGCAAGAGGACTAATCCACAATTTTGGCACAAAACAAGCAATAACTAACGATTAAAGGAAGAGCAAACAAACTAAATAATCAAATAGCACCTAGATAATTAACCTATCCCTGGTAACGGCGCCATTTGATCGGTTGTAAATTAGCGTAAATATTCGAATAGAATTCAAATACTATTGCTAGCCACGGTTAATCAAAACATTTATATTGACTCGGGAGATCCGAGGTCGTACCCAAAGGACAGGTGATTAAACTAATAGTGCTAACGATTAAATTCGGAATGTCTATGGTTTGGGGGGGGTTTAATCCTCGTAAGAGGGGGATAGCAAAGTTTTACTATCTTAAAAGGAGATTTAATCAATAGAAAGGGTAAACAAACAATTCAAGGATGACTAGGGATCTACTTCCCCACCTAGACAATTATTGTGACGGTAAATTGGGACACCATTGATGAATTCACATACACACATTTAGAAGTTAGCTATGTAACATTAATACCAAGTTCAACTCGCGCTACAACTTAGTATCAAGAGGTTACACCTCGCATAGCACCTCACACTCGCGCTTTATTGGTGCTATAGAACATGATTTATCTAGCCTCACACTCGCGCTTTATTGGCTAAGTAAATCATGCACTTGTTAAATTCATGCCATTCTCATTAGGATTAAAGCATCGCCATGTAACACAAAAATCCTAATGCTTCTTAATTTCGTTCAATTGAAATCACACTTTTCAGGGGTTAGCTACGTCAAGCATGAAATCAAGCAGAATTTCTATTTCGGACTTGTTAAAAACATGTCATAGGCAATTCGAAAATCATTAAGTTCAAATGAAGAAGAATCATGTGTAAACTCATTCATCAATAGCATCCATAATATTCACAATGTCACAAACATGTCTAGGGGGTTCATAGACCCCCAACCAATGTCACTACTCACTCATGGTGAGATTACAACCCATAATAATAATGGAATAGCAGAAAAACATGTAGAGTGTAGAGTTTAGGGATCTAGAACCAATATGGAGCACTAATGATGAAGGATGATTCACGATTTGAGTTGTTGATGATGATAGAAAAGTCTTTCTTCTTCTCCAAGCCAATTTTCGTCCAGAAACCCAGCAGAAATCGCAGAAAACCCGCGGTGTGGGCTTGAAAACCCTAACTTTCTATTTATAGTTTAGCATAAAAATGCAGACTTTACGACGTTGTGAGGTCGCACAGATGGGTTGTGCGGTCGCACAGATGCCCAAAATCCTGTCTCGTGCTGTCGTGGTTCTTGATCGTGCGACCGCACTGATTTTCCATGCTTCTGGTCCGGTTTGTGTGACCGCACAGAATTCCTGTGCTTCTGGTCTGTTTTGTGCGCTTGCATGGAGTGGACTGTGCGAACGCACAAGGCTTTTCTGGCAATCTTAACCTCCGAATTTGGTCTTGGCGTCATCTATAGAGTTGTAGCCCTTTGAGTTAGCTTTTCAACAAGCTTTGCAACGACCAAATCGGACACCAAATGAGATCTGTAGGTCCAAAATACTCCGGAGAGGTCGGTTTGTCCCGATATGCCCGAAAATCCACGTTTTTGCTCCGAAATGCTCGGGTTTGCTCCAAAATCAATGCCCACTTGTATTCTCAGCTTAAACTCTGTAATTTTTCTGAAATGAACCACAAGGCATCAAATAGCAAGTGAAATCATGATAAAACGAACGAAACAATAAGCATAGAGGTCGCCTAAAATGCATATATTTTAGCGCTATCAAATCACCCCACACTTAACGTTTGATCATCCCGAGCAAACTAATCATAGAGATCAACAACAACAATGCATTTTGCTCACTCATCCTTGGTTCGAAGAAAACTCCATATGGTCACAAAAACTAACTCAAAAATTAAGAAACAAATCCTACTTCTAACTAACCACTTTCGTAGGTAACACGAGTGCATTTAGCACATGCACTAAGCCTTTAAACCCCTAGGCTACCCTAGTGGAGGAGTTGTAGTCTCCTGAGAGTTTTCAGACACGGGAATACTCACAAATCCCACAAAGAGAACAATCATCCAATAAGGCATTTTAAACTCACAATTTTCAAAGTACTAGGCAAGGTGTTTTTCATGAAGTTCATAATGTATTCAACTAGATATGTGCATTTCAATCACTACATGACACCTCTTCGAATCCTTGTGGAAATTCATGAATTAGGACATTCAAGCAAATCAAAGCAAAGACTAATAAATCTTTAATCAAGGATTCTAGTCATTTTCTATATTAGTGACTTCAAGAAACCAATCTAATAATTGCAAAGGAATCTTGTTGGATCACTTGCCAATGCTAGCAAGGAGGCTAGTCCATTGGCTTGTGAGCTTTGAACTCATTCTCAAGCCTAGGACGCAAAGGTCACTTATTCCTAAGAGAAGAGGAGTTCCAACATTATAGTTTTTGTATACACTTGCAAGTCATATCATGCCTAAGTATAAAAGAATACGAGGTTCGTCCCTTAGTGAATTCTTGCTAGGAAGTATCAATTGCCTCATTGGTTTTCATGCTAGAGAATGATGGAATAGCCGATTGTCAAGTCTAAGTGCTTCTTATTTTTTTTCTTTCAAATGGCCTTTGGCCTACAAATGCTTTCGAGGGGGGACTTACCTCCCTAACCCCCGGCATTTGTATATTTTGATCAAAACTTCTCTTGTACTTTGAGAAAGTTTTTAGTCGGGGCTTTGCCCTCTTTTGACCATAAGAGTGAAGCATATATATTTTTTTGTTGGGGCCCATTTTTCGCCCTCTTTTGACCCCACACTTGGAACTTTGAGAAAGGGCTAAGTGTTAAAAATGGAGCATGACAAACCAACAAGACGAAATCCACTAGATAAAAAAGGTCACTAAGGTCACCTAAAGGCAATCATGGCATGCAAGGGTTTTAGAGTTATAAATTTTTTCGATTTTATGCTTTCAAAGGTCAACTCTTTAGTCTCAACGAGAAAAAGCTTAGAATAAAAGATAAAGAAGTGCTAGTAGATGCTTTGATCCTCAAGAATGAAAGTCAACAATCCAATCCATTAGTCATCTAAAGGATCAATCAAAGTGAAATCGTGCACGACTAGTTGAATTTGGAATAAAAATTTTCAAAAATGTAGCCTTGCCTAGACTTTTTGTTTTCATTAATAATTTGAAATTTTTGGATGAATTGTGCAATGGTGCAAGTGTTTTTCCTTAAGCATACGCTGATTGGGTTTTAAAAGTGAAGGCATATCAAGCAAGCACAGCATCTCAAGTAGTAAAGACAAAGTCAAATATAGACCACCCCACACTTAACAATTGCTTAGTCCCTAAGCAATGAATAGAGTAAAAAGCGAAAGGGAAGTTAAGAGGAACTTCTCTCGTTTGGAGGCGGCCCTTTCGAGTTAGAGACGTCGCTTGTTTGTTGAGAAAGACTTGCTTTAGAGGTTCGAAGTATGACTCCCCTTTTTCTTCTATGGGATACGGAACTGAAAATGAGAGTGTTAAGCATACGAGGTAGGGGAAATCATCATCCAAATGTGTCAATGTTAAGCAAGTCAACTCAAAATCTCGTTAAAATGCTACAATAGGGAGTGTGCGAACGCACGCCAGGATCTGTGCGAGCGCACAGATGAAAATAGTCGCACAACTTGTTCGTGCGATCGCATGAAAGTTTTGCGACCGTGATAAGAAGGTGAAAAACTCGGTTGTGCGACCGAACAGAGGTTTGTGCGAATGCACAGAATGACATGTGAGCTTGGAAAACTGACTTTTATGAATCGAATCGAACTATGATGATCATACAATCTTCAAAAATGCATCATGAATGTAGCATATATCATAGAAAATGATCAAAAAGTGAATGCATTAAGAAATTAAACATCAAACGATCCAAAATGTATCAATCATCGTCATAGAGAAACTAAAAGTACAAAGCATATAGAAGTGCTATCACAGACTACCCTCTAAGTCAACGCTCCCGATGTCTTCTGGGGTGGAAGGGTCTACAGGTGGAGGAGATCCAGGCACGAATGGGGGCACTGGGGGTGGATCGATGCTAGAAGCGATCCCCATGTGAGTGGCCATGGTGAGCAAAGTCCTCTCTTGCCACTGGGTATGCTGTGTGACAAAGGTAGCTAAACCGTCCAAACGGGACATGATCATCGCCGCACTCGGCTCAGCAGTGGGAGGACGGGTGATGGATGCACAGTCGTTATGTGCAAACGTCAAGAATAAATTTATAGTCCGCTACTCGCGACTAGACTACTGGGTAGCAAGTGGTAAGTAGGGGTCGAACCCAAAGGAGTCAGTGTGGATTAGTTGTTTTTACGGGATTGTCACGAAAGTAAATACAGTTGGGGGTTGTGTTTGAGTGTTTTGGGAACTGAAAGTAAATTACAGCAGTGGATAATGGACTGTAAGGAAAGTATTCGGTTTTAGGGGCCTTGTATTATAATTGTTTATCATCGACCGCTAATGATCATACCAAGTGTTCAAAGATGAATTGAAACTATTTCTAGCGCAAGACATGATCATGCTAAGTATTCAAACGGTGTATCAAGGCCATTCCAAGCACTCGATTTGCGTACACTGTCTAGCCTATTCCAAGGACGTAGAGCACTTATTCTACTTAGACTAATACTCCATTCCCGGTTATATTAGCTTACGTGCGTCCATTTGATCCCTTTGGCCCAGTTCTCAAATGGTTTTTAGAATAGTCGACCTCTTCAGATAAGTTTATCCATTTGGTCCCTTTGGTCCAGTTTCCAAATGGTCCACTTACCCGAGTGTGATCACGAATATCTAAGGAAGAGTTTACGAATTTGGACCCCTATGGTCACATTTCCAAATGGTTTACTCGACCTTAGACATTCTAACTTGTATATATGGCACATAGAATAAGTTTTGAATACAAAGGTATACTAAGAGTAAGATCTAAAACATTTATAATACGAGTACACCCTTTAACCGAATAACAAGTTTAGCTACTATTCATCACGCTAAACATTATAACTAAGGAAATAAAAACAGTTGAATAAATACTAAGAATTACTTACAACCGTTGAAGCGCCAAGGGAGCTATCCTTTATTTCCAAAGCGAAGAACAATTTTATTGAAAATGAAGAGAGGAGGGTTAAGCTTTCTCTCTCTCTCTAAAGTGTGTACAAGTATGGGATATGGGATGTGGGATGTGGGATGATACAAATGAGAGGAGGAGCTCTCATATTTATAGCCATGGGAGAGGAAACTTAGTGGCTAAGTTATGGAGATGGAGGGTGGAGATGGCTTGCACTTGTCACATGGAGAGAGGAGGAGGAGATGTGTGGAGGAGAAGCCACCACATGGAGGAGGAAGGAGGAGCCGCCGGCGGCTTTGGGAGGAGGGGTGGAGGAGCCGCCATGTGGAGGTGTGGGAGTGGTGGAGGGAAGGTGTGAGGGAGGAGCCGCCCATGTGAGGAGGAGGGTGGAGTTTTGTGAGTTTTGTACAGTCTTTTCACAAAACTATCAGTCCAATTCTGCTCCGTTCTGTCTTTGATTATTCCTCTGTTTGATTTAATTTGAGTAATTCAATGTCAGGATCTTGAGATTTCTTCGTTCAGCGTCTGATCTTGACCTTGGATTGACTCTTGATATCTTTTCAGCGTAAAATCCTCTCCTTAGCCTGTATTCTCTCTAAGCGCCAAAATACCCTGTAGAAATATATCGGGACTAACAAGTAGAAGTTAAATAGACCAACAGTCTAATTTGGTGGGTTTTACTGTGTTTTTGATTCGTATAATTTTGGTCCATCAACGGGGCGCGGTGCGAGAGGTAGATGGCGCATCGGGGCGTACATACCCAGCAGTCTCATCGTCGAGGTCCACATCTTCCTCTTCTTCAGCTTCAACTTCTCCATCGGCCTTGTTGAGCTTCAACCCTTTCCCCAGAATACGCATGCTCTGCATTTTCTTCAATGTAAGTTTCAGCTTCTCGCTTTTTGCCCTTCCGAATTTGAAATTCAGCTTCTGAGCAATCTTGGTCACGAATGACCCACCTCCGAGCCCCTGGTTCCTCGAGGACAAAATCTGACAGTCCTTCAGCTCTTTGGTCAAAACCCACAACCAATCAATCTTTTCTCCCTTTTCGATCATGGTCATTATCATCATTTCTTCCTTCTTCACGATCCTCCCGTAGCTAGAACGGACGAACACCGAACCCGCCAGAAGTTTGTGAATAAGGTTCCACTTCGGCACACGGATGCACGTAGCCTTGTGCTGCCCCTCATTACTATAGTTCACCCCGGTGATCTTCATCCAGAATTTCTGGACTTCCTCATCGTCCATCACAGGGATAATACCGTCCCTAGGCATCCGGAACCAATCACACAGGACACTCGCATCTATCTCCCACTGTGAGTCGCCCATAAAAAACCTCCAACACTTAACTGTTTCTTCTCCCCCCTCCTCCGCACATTTCAACACAGCATCAAAGGAACTCAAGAACTCCATGGTGACCTCGTGATATGATCCCAGATCATCTCTAAATATAAATCCTAGGCCACTATTTCTAAGTGGAATGCTAACCTCATCCAACATATCTAAATCTTTTAAACCCTCAATATCGGGAAATAGGAGGGGTATCGGCCATTTACCTTTTTCAGTCAGTTTGGTGTGCAAGGCACGGTCTGCCGCGAAGTGAAATTTGAGTGGGCCCTCAAAATCGTACCCCTTTGCTTCTGTGAAATGTTGTCCTCTGCTCGGAGTGACGGTGGGGGAGAATCCTTCTCTAGATCGCCGTCCGCTCGGCTAACGGAGCTTGGTGCCATATAGAACCTCGTCGGGTCTTCCGAGGTACGCTCGTAATGCCTACCCGAACTGTCGGATTTCACGTGCAAAACCACGACGTTCTTCCCTTTTTTCTCCTTCTTTTTCGAAACCGGAGGCTTGGTGACCCCTGGCTTCTTCGATGTCTCTCCGGGATTAGGGCCGGACAAAGGGATTTTGGAGCGAACCATTCTGAATCGAGGTGGAAAAAAAAACTTCGGAGGATTTGAAATTGAGGATTTCGGACGGGTGTGAGATTGCGGGGGATTGGGGAACGAACGGATGAAATTGTGAACGGAAGGCTGGAGAGGGGTCGTGAGGTTGGCGGAAGGTCGTGGGGAGGCGCGACGGCGATGGAGTTGGCGTGAATGAACGGCGGTGACGGGAGGAGTCGGATGCTTTGATTTTAGGGTTCGAGATGAATTGAAGAAAAAATGAAGATTTGACTTTATAGGGTACAGGTTGTGCGAGGGCACAACCTGTTTGTGCGAGCGCACAGATGGAAATTTCAAGTTTTTCAAAGGGCTTGTGCGAGGGCACACTATGGGCTGTGCGAGCGCACAACCAAAAACAGAAGCACAACATTGTTGTGCGAGCGCACAAATGTTGTGCGTTCTTGATTTTGAGGGAGAATAACTGTTGTCCGAACGCACAAAGCACTTTGTGCGGGCGCACAAGTAAAGACAGAGGCACAACATTTTTGTGCGAGCGCACAAAAGTGTGCGTTCTTGAATTGAGAGGAGAAGGGAATTGTGCGAGCGCACAAAATCTATCTGTGCGGGCGCACGACTGAAAACAGACTCACAACATTGTTGTGCGAGCGCACGAAAGTGTGCGTTCCTGAAAGACGTTGATTTGGCATGTTGTGCGAACGCACAACACTTTCGTGCGAGCGCACAGAGTTCTTGAAGCAAAATTCTAAGTCGGTTTCACGATGTATATCAACATTCTTGCACAAAATTTCGAAACCCCACACTTATGCCCTATTGAGATACCCAGTCCATCAAGCACACCACCATAGGGATGGCCCAAACCTCTACCAATCAACAAATATACGCTCATGCACAATCATAGTTCAATCTTCACCGTTTCACATAAAAAGCCCAGACAACATGGCAAATGCAAATCCAATCAATTTAAACACTATAAGGATCATGGGAAAAACACTTACGAGCCTAGTTTAACGTCTTGGCTAAGACGGAGCCGAATCTTTCCGTGACTAGAAGCACACTAAGAGAAGTCCCGAGTGGGATCCCTTCTCTAGCGGTATTGCGCAAGGCATTCACGAGGGTGCTTCCAATAGGTTTTGATCTCCATCGGCAGCATGATATATTTTTACTCTCTGCCCGTTTGCCTTGAAGACATTATTTTGGTCGTCAACTAGCTCTAGATGGCCATCGTCGAAAACTCGATGAATCTTATATGGTCCAAACCACCTAGACTTGAACTTTCCCGGAAATAGCTTGTATCTTGAGTTGAACAATAGGACTTTGTCTCCTACAGAGAACTGTTTCTTCATGATAAGCTTGTCATGCCATCTACGAGTTTTCTCCTTATAGATTCTTGAACTCTCGTAGGAGTCCAATCGGATTTCATCCAACTCATTGAGTTGAAGGAGTCTCTTTTCTCCCGAGGCCTTTGTGTCAAAATTCAGCTCTTTTACTGCCCACATGGCTTTATACTCAAGCTCTACTGGAAGATGGCACGATTTTCCATATACTAGCCTATAAGGAGACATCCCGATCGGTGTCTTGAAAGCAGTCCTATACGCCCAAAGCGCATCATCAAGCTTCAATGCCCAGTCCTTTGCCGACTTTCCAACTGTCTTGGTCAATATGTTCTTTATCTCTCAGTTAGATACTTCGACTTGACCATTCGCTTGAGGATGATACGGGGTCGAACACCTATGGTAGATCCCGTGCTTCCTTAGCATGGACTCAAATCTCTTCTCCTTGAAATGGGAACCATTGTCGCTGATTACCGCTCTAGGGACACCGAACCTCGGGAATATTATCTTTTTGAACATCTTGATCACTACTTTAGCGTCACAAGAAGGGGAAGCTATCGCCTCAACCCATTTGGACACGTAGTCCACCGCTACTAGAATAAATGAATTCCCTTGAGACGAAGGTAGGGGTCCCATGAAGTCCACGCCCCATACATCAAAAATCTCCACTTCTAAGATTCCCTTTTGAGGCATCTCCTCCCTTCTAGCTATATTTCCCATTCGTTGGCATTCATTGCACGCCTTGACGAACTCGTAAGTATCTTTGAACATGCTCGGCCAATAGAATCCCGACTGAAGGATTTTCGAAGTGGTCTTTGAAGCCGACCCATGACCGCCATAAGAAGAAGAATGGCAACAAGCTATGATTTCTTTGAAATCCTCCTTGGGCACACAAGTTCTATAAATCCCATCTGAGCATAGCTTATAGAGGAATGGGTCATCCCAATAGTATCTTGCGACATCGTGCAGAAATTTGCTCTTTTGATTGTAGCTAAGGCCTTCGGGAATGATATTGCAAGTCAAGTAATTCACGAAATCTGCATACCACGGGGCATCACCTTCGGCACTCATCAAATATTCACCAACGAAAGAGTCTTGGATGGGCGCCGAGAACCACTTCGAGTCATAAAGTTCGACTCTAGAGAGGTGATCCGCCACTACATTCTCTACTCCTTTCTTGTCCCGAATTTCAATGTCAAACTCTTGTAGGAGGAGGACCCATCGGATAAGCCTTGGCTTAGCATCTTTCTTCGCCATCAAATACTTGATGGCGACATGGTCTGTGTAGACGATAGTCTTTGTTGCAACAAGATAAGGTCTGAATTTTTCGAATGCATAGACTACCGCTAATAACTCTTTCTCCGTGGTAGTATAATTTATCTGGGCACTATCGAGCACCTTGCTCACGTAGTATATTACATGAAGCTTCTTCTCGACCCGTTGTCCCAAAACTGCCCCGATGGCGTAATCACTTGCATCGCACATCAATTCAAAAGGGAGATCCCAATTTGGTACTTGCACAATAGGTGCCGATACAAGATTCTTCTTCAATTTTTCGAATGCCTCAAAACACCCTTCGTCAAAATTGAATTCTACATCGTTGCAAAGGAGATGGGTCAACGGCCTCGCGATTTTCGAGAAATCCTTTATAAACCGCCGGTAAAAACCGGCGTGCCCTAGAAAACTCCTTATTCCCTTTTGGTTCTTTGGTGGAGGAAGTTGCTCGATAACCTGAATTTTTGCCTTATCAACCTCTACTCCTCTCTTAGAAACCAAATGCCCTAGCACGATACCCTCTTGCACCATAAAATGGCATTTCTCCCAATTGAGAACAAAATTTGTCTCGATGCACCTCGCAAGAACGTTAGAGAGATTAGTCAAACAATCATCAAAAGAGGATCCATGGATAGAAAAATCGTCCATGAAAACCTCAATGCACTTCTCAATGTAATCGCTAAAGATAGACATCATACAACGTTGAAATGTCCCCGGTGCATTACACAACCCAAAAGGCATACGTCTAAACGCAAAAGTTCCATATGGACATGTGAAAGTGGTTTTACCTTGATCATTTGGCAGTATAGGTATTTGGTAGAAACCACTATATCCATCTAAGAAACAGAAATAATCATGCCCCGCTAGCCTTTCTAACATTTGATCAATGAACGGGATAGGAAAGTGATCCTTTTTAGTTGCCTTATTCAATTTTCGATAATCAATACACATTCTCCACCCATTCACGGTTCTAGTAGGGACCGATTCCCCTTTTTCATTTTTAACGACCGTGAGTCCTCCCTTCTTAGGGACGACATGGATGGGGCTTACCCATTCCGAGTCCGGAACGGAGTAAATAATGCCGGCATCTCTAAGCTTAGTGATTTCTTTAAAAACCACTTCACTTAGCTTAGGATTCAACCTCCTCAACATTTCCCTAGAAGGTTTCACATCATCATCTAGATTAATTCTATGCATGCAAAGAGAAGGGCTAATCCCCGTTATATCATCAATAGAATAACCTAGGGCCTTTTTATTAGCCTTCAACACATTCACAAGCTTGGATGTTTCATCCTCATTCAATGTAGCACCAATTATCACGGGAAACGTAGCATTAGATCCAAGAAATTCATACCTTAGATTCGAAGGTAGAGGTTTTAACTCTCCTTCGAATTCCTTACCTCTTGGCACCGGGTCTTCCTTGATCTCATTCTCATTCGGCTTTTGCTCATATTCATCTAGGGCAATATCGCCCATGTCCTCATCCTCCATATTCATCAAAGAGGCAAATAGCGTACTAGAGTTGTCTAACTCCATAACTTCACTTTCAAAAGATGTTAGCCCGAAAGTTTCACAAGAAATATCAAGCATATTGCACTCAAATGATGAAGTAGGGGCTTTCATAGCATTTTTCAGAAAAAATTTCAGTTTTTCATTCCCTATTTTCAACTCAATGGACCCTTCACCACATTTGATAACCGCTTCAACGGTATTTAGAAAAGGTCTCCCTAGAATGACGGGCGTCTCTTGTTCACTATCCATATCTAAGACATAGAAGTCCACGGGGATGAAAAATTTCCCAACTTTTATAGGCACATCCCTTAGGACTCCATTAGGGACTCTAGAGCTTCTATCAGCTAGCCTCAATGAAATAGTGGTGGGATGTAGCTCACCCATGTCAATCTTTTCATACAATGAATATGGAATTAAAGAAATACTAGCACCTAGGTCACATAGAGCCCTATCAATTTCAATTTTGCCTATGGATATAGGAATAGAGAATGACCCTTGGTCTTGCATTTTTCTAGGCATGCGGCTTTGCACAATTGCACTACATTCGGCATTTAAAGCTACCATGCTAGACTCTTCAATTACCCTACGGTTTGACACAATGTCTTTCAAAAACTTAGCATAAGTAGGGTTTTGTGTGATTACCTCATGGAAGGGGAGCGTGACATACAACTTTTTAAGCATCTCCACAAATCTTTGGAAGTGGGCGTCAAGCTTACTCTTGTTTAGTCTTTGAGGGAAAGGCACCATGGGCACATACTTCCTCATTAGAATCGGTTCTTCATGCTCCTTTTCCTCCTCTATTGGAACTTGAGGCTCACTTTCCAAGTTTTCCTTAGTCATTTCTCCTTCTACTTCCTTGCCCTTCAAACTAGGCTTCCCTTGAGGAGTAGGCAGCACTTTCCCATTTTTCAATGTTATGGCTTCAACATGTTCAATTGAATTGACATCCGGTTGGGAGGGAAGTTTCCCCATTTGCCTCAATGCTACGGCTTGTTGAGCACTCTCTTTAGAAAGTCTTTTGTTTTCGGCCGCAATTTCATCTATCTTGGCCTCCAATTTTTTGTTGCTCTCTAGCATTTGTGCCATCATCGCCATCATAGGATTATCTTGAGAGTTAGAGGAAGAACCTCCTTGCTCATTCATATTGGACTGGGCTTGGTAGGGCTTTTGGTAGTGTCCTTGAGAATATTGAGAATTTTGATTCGAGCCTTGGCCTTGATTTGAGTAGGAATTCTGCCCTTGGTTTGAATAAGAGTTTTGCCCTTGATTTTGATTAGAGCCATACCCCTGCCTTTGATAATTTCCTTGATAATTGCTTTGATAATTTCCTTGCCCTTGAGGCCTTGCGGTGAAGTTAGAGTCATTAGACATCCTCTTTTGCGGAGGCTCATAATTCCTAGTGGTAGGATTCACGTTTTGATTGTAATTTCTTTGTTGGTTGACAAAATGCGCCTCCTCATAGCCATCATCATCTTCTTCATATTTCCCTTCGGGACAATTTTTGGTAGAGTGTCTTGTACTAGAACACAAAAAGCAAGATTGTTGCGCCGAGGCTCTTTCTTTTTCAGGTTTAGCCTTTGTTGCCTCAACAGAGTTCACCATACTGAACATATTCTCCACTTTCTTAGTCAAGTCGGCCATTTCTCTCTTCATTTCAGAATTTGAGGTGTCATCCCTTGACTTGGCCATCTTTTTTTGGTCCACTCCTTGATATCTATCGGAGTTTAAAGAGATTTTGTCCACAACTTTGAACCCTTGATTAGCCGATAAGCCCATAATAGCCCCGCCACTAGCCGTATCCATTTGGTTTTTAGCTTCTTTGCTCATTCCCAAGTAGAAATAACGCATCAAATCCGCTTTTCTGAAATTGTGATGAGGGCACTCCCTCAAATAGTGTTTAAACCGATCGTAGGCTTGGTGGAAGAGTTCGTTGTCCCTTTGAGAGAATGTCAGAATAAAGTCTGTGAACTTCTTGGTTCTAGACGGAGGGAAGAACTTGTTAAGAAAAGCCGTAGCCAAATGTTCCCAAGTACGAAAAGTGCCCGGATCATGATTCTGTAGCCATTCTTTGGCATCCCTATAGAGTGAAGAAGGGAATAACTTCAGATACACGTGCTCGATCGGCACATTCTTTGGTTTATATGTCCGACAGTATTCTTGGAAGTTGGCTAGATGAGTGGAGGGATTCCCGGCTCCTTGAAATTGGTCATTCGTGATCATGTGCACTAGAGATGATTTCACATCGAAATCAAAGGCGTCTTCATCGGGAGGTTGAATAACCGAGCCATTTCCCTCGAGGGTGGGAGTCATGTAATCTCCCACGGGCCTCTCATCCTCCTCCTCTTCATCATATCTATAATTCCGATTTTCTCTACGAGGGGCACGAGGATTCCGAATGGGACGTCTATCATCCTCATTATAATTGTCATCTCTAGACGGAGGATCATCTATTTCCTCATCATCAACTCTACGATTCCGGTTGACTCGTGGGAGAATCGGGCGGTTCTCATTTTCATCCTCCATAATAAGTTCTTGTCTTTGGTCTTGGATAATAGGAGGAATAGGAGGTAGAGGGTTCTTTCGAGGTCTACCCCTTGGTTTCTTGGCGGTTGGGAGAGAAGTATTAGAAGAAGAACCGTTAGCCACGTGTTTTTCTCCTTGATACCTTGTGTTCATTCAATAGCCTGCAAGAACAACGGAGGTCCTTAGCAATGAAAGGCAAGAGGACTAATCCACAATTTTGGCACAAAACAAGCAATAACTAACGATTAAAGGAAGAGCAAACAAACTAAATAATCAAATAGCATCTAGATAATTAACCTATCCCCGGCAACGGCGCCATTTGATCGGTTGTAAATTAGCGTAAATATTCGAATAGAATTCAAATACTATTGCTAGCCACGGTTAATCAAAACATTTATATTGACTCGGGAGATCCGAGGTCGTACCCAAAGGACAGGTGATTAAACTAATAGTGCTAACGATTAAATTCGGAATGTCTATGGTTTGGGGGGGTTTAATCCTCGTAAGAGGGGGATAGCAAAGTTTTACTATCTTAAAAGGAGATTTAATCAATAGAAAGGGTAAACAAACAATTCAAGGATGACTAGGGATCTACTTCCCCACCTAGACAATTATTGTGACGGTAAATTGGGACACCATTGATGAATTCACATACACACATTTAGAATTTAGCTATGTAACATTAATACCAAGTTCAACTCGCGCTACAACTTAGTATCAAGAGGTTACACCTCGCATTGCACCTCACACTCGCGCTTTATTGGTGCTATAGAACATGATTTATCTAGCCTCACACTCGCGCTTTATTGGCTAAGTAAATCATGCACTTGTTAAATTCATGACATTCTCATTAGGATTAAAGCATCGCCATGTAACACAAAAATCCTAATGCTTCTTCATTTCGTTCAATTGAAATCACACTTTTCAGGGGTTAGCTACGTCAAGCATGAAATCAAGCAAAATTTCTATTTCGGACTTGTTAAAAACATGTCATAGGCAATTCGAAAATCATTAAGTTCAAATGAAGAAGAATCATGTGTAAACTCATTCATCAATAGCATCCATAATATTCACAATGTCACAAACATGTCTAGGGGGTTCATAGACCCCCAACCAATGTCACTACTCACTCATGGTGAGATTACAACCCATAATAATAATGGAATAGCAGAAAAACATGTAGAGTGTAGAGTTTAGGGATCTAGAACCAATATGGAGCACTAATGATGAAGGATGATTCACGATTTGAGTTGTTAGATGATAGAAAAGTCTTTCTTCTTCTCCAAGCCAATTTTCATCCAGAAACCCAGCAAAAATCGCAAAAAACCCGCGGTGTGGGCTTGAAAACCCTAACTTTCTATTTATAGTTCAGCATAAAAATGCAGACTTTACGACGTTGTGCGGTCGCACAGATGCCCAAAATCCTGTCTCGTGCTGTCGTGGTTCTTGATCGTGCGACCGCACTGATTTTCCATGCTTCTGGTCCGGTTTGTGCGACCGCACAAAGGGTTGTGCGACCGCACAGAATTCCTGTGCTTCTGGTCTGTTTTGTGCGCTCGCATGGAGTGGACTGTGCGAACGCACAAGGCTTTTCTGGCAATCTTAACCTCCGAATTTGGTCTCGGCGTCAACTAGAGAGTTGTAGCCCTTTGAGTAAGCTTTTCAACAAGCTTTGAAACGACCAAATCGGACACCAAATGAGATCTGTAGGTCCAAAATACTCCGGAGAGGTCGGTTTGTCCCGATATGCCCGAAAATCCACGTTTTTGCTCCGAAATGCTCGGTTTTGCTCCAAAATCAATGCCCACTTGTGTTCTCAGCTTAAACTCTGTAATTTTCCTGAAATGAACCACAAGGCATCAAATAGCAAGTGAAATCGTGATAAAACGAACGAAACAATAAGCATAGAGGTCGCCTAAAATGCATATATTTTAGCGCTATCACATGCCAATCATGGGAACATCATGCTGAAGCCACAAACTCTAAAGCAATGAATGGCATATTCGCAGGAGTTGATGGGAAGAATTTCAAGATGATATCAACTTGTGAGATTGCAAAGAAGGCTTGGGACATATTGCAAACGGCTCACGAAGGTACGACAAAGGTCAAAATATCCAGAATGGAGATGGTCACGTCAAAGTTTGAAAATCTAAGAATGCAGGAGGACGAGACTATAGCTGACTTCAACACAAGGGTACTTGACATCTGTAATGAATCGTTTGCACTTGGAGAGCCTATGAGCGAAGAGACGCCGGTAAGAAAGGTGCTGAGGTCCCTACCAAAGCGGTATGCAATGAAGGCACTTGCAGTCAAGGAAGCACACGATGTGAGGACCATGAGGCTGGATGAACTGATGGGATCCCTACAGGCTCATGAGATGGAGATGGAGATGGATGAAGAGGAACAACACAAGAAAGTTAAGTGTGTTGGTCTGCAATCTGAAGTTACTGATGTTCTAAACAAAGAAGGGGAGATGTCTGAACAACTATATGTTATGCTGGCAAGGAACTTCATGAGAAGACTGAGCAATGAAGGTTCAGATCCAGGAGAATCATCCAACTCAAGAATCCAGAAGGAAGGGAAGTTTCAGAGAAAGTACAAATCTGAAGATTATGGCCAGGACAACAAATGCAAAGGGATCCAATGCAAAGAATGTGAAGGCTACGGACACATTCAGACGGAGTGTGTTAACACACGCAAAAAGAAGAATGCATATAACTGGAGTGACAGCGAATCTAATCAGGAAGGTGAGTCCAATAACTTTGTAGCTCTTGCTAGCTGTGTCAATCTGAAAGGAGAACGAAGTAAACGAGTAGAGTCAAAGTTATCTTCCGAGGATCGCACACAGTACTCAAGCTACAGTGATGATGAATAAATCACTAATGAAGGTTTTGTTAACAATTACAAGGAGTTGTTCCAGCAGTTTCTGATTGAAGTTGAGCGGAACAAAAAACACCGCAGCAACTTGGCAGATCTGAAAGAAGAAGTTGCAGTCTTTGTAGCTCAGAAGGTGAAATATCAACAGACAATCACTAACCTTAAAGCCCAATTGATTGAAATAAAGGATGAACGAGCTGAAGTTGTTGTACAGAAGACCGAGCTCTTGGAGGTTGTGTCGTCTTTGAAGATTCAAATTGAAACAAGCCAAATCGAACATCCAGAAATAATAGATGATCTATAAGAAGAATGATGCTCTACGACAAAGAGAGGTAAATCTTCTTAATATTATGGATGCTTTGAAATGTGAGATTGAGATAGAAAAACTTGTTCATGCCGAGACACTAGAAAAGCTGAACAACCTGAAGAAGTCTGTCAAGATGCTTAATTCTGGAACTAAAGATCAAGACTATATTCTGGGAGCTCAAAGGACAAGTGGCGGTTACAAAGGGTTAGGGTTCACTGGTGCATCTAGCTTTGGAAAGACAACGTTTGTGAAAGCTAAGCCACGATTGCATGTTGTACCAGCTGAGCATCTCCCGCAAAGAAAAGCAACATGGTATCCCTCAAGAAAGCAAAAACAGAACGATGTACGGAGAAGAGATGGGAGAATCTGCTACTACTGCAATAGAAGGGGACATATCAAACCAAGATGTTACGAGTTCCTTGCTTATCTTAGGAAGTTGAAGCAGAAGCCTGTTCCACAGGTCAGACAAGTTTGGAGAGTAAAGCAGAAGGAGGAAGTCTGTCTAGCTGCATATTGTTCGACCAGTCACTTGAAGAGGGGACGATGGTACTTTGACAGTGGATGCTCAGTCCACATGACTGGAGATCCTAACTTCCTAGCCAATATCCAGTTGTTCAAGGGTCAATCTGTAATATTTGGAAATGGAGTAAAGGGCAAGGTGACTGGAAAGGGGACATTGAAGGTTCAAGGTGTACCACAACTCGAGAGTGGGCTTCTTGTTGATGGATTAGAGACAAATCTTATCAGTATTAGTCAGTTGTGTAATGAAGACCATCATATAAAGTTCACCCAAGATACCTGCCAGGTGCTGAATAAGGAAGGCGAATGCATGATGCAAGGTAGTAGATCGTTGAACAACTGTTTTCTATTGGAGATTGGTCAAACACCACCTGAGACAACCTGGATAGAGTCTATATATGTGACTGTGAGAGACGATGTGGATGTACTTCTTGTTCAAGTTAATGATGAAGATGAAGCTGTAGCAGACCCTGAACAACAACACTCACCAAGTCACGTTGTGCAAGAAGTAGTGTTAGACAGATCACCTGAACTACCTGTTGAGGACGCTGCATTAAACGGAGATAGACCACCCTGTCACCTGAAGTTTAGGTTGTTCCAGATGGATGTCAAAAGTACCTTTCTGAACAGTTTGCTAGTGAAGAAGTTTATGTAGCGCAACCAAAAGGCCTTGAAGATCCCCACCATTCTAACCATGTGTACCAGCTGAAGACAACTGTATATGGACTCAAGCAGGCGTCCAGAGCATGGTACGAGAGGCTGACAAAGTTCTTAATTGACCATGGCTATGTGCGAGGGGGAGTAGAGATGCTGTTCGTCAAACACACAAGGTCAGACGTTATTGTTACTCAAACTTTTAGGGATGACATTATGTTCGGCTCGAGTAGTCAGAAGATGATGGATCAACTTGTGAAACGAATGAAGAACGAATTTACGATAAGCAAGAAGCAGAACAGCATATCCCTTTCCACTGTTGAAGTAGAATATATCGCCACTAGATGTTGTTGTACCCAGATGTTGTGGAAGAAGTCGATGATGAAAGGATACAGGGTATAACAAGATGTGTTGAAGCTGGGAGCAGACATCTTCACCAAAGTCGTGGATAACCTACAGTTCGAGACACTTCGATCCTCGCTGGGTCTGTATGTCTTTGACAACTAAGTTGTTCCAGTACAAGTTGGTCAGCCGGAGCTTGAACGAGATATGTATTAAGGGCTGACGTGGAAGGAAAGTCGAAGACTTCAAATTCTACTGCAAAGAAAAGATAATTACTATGGAACCGTTCAGTTGCTTCAGAGGTTATTACAGAAGAAGAACGGGTTGCAATTGAACATGCTGCTCATGACAAGCTACATCAAAAGAAGAAAAAAGGCCACCCAGTATAAGTTGATGAACCTGCAGTTGTACCAGCTAAGCAGATGGATGTTGATCAAGATGAGGATGGTTCACATGAGGTGAAGTACTAGATGCACGAAGACAAGCAAGGTTGCAGGGGGAGAAAAGACTGATAGAAAAAGGAAAGCAGTTGTGCTAGGAGTTATTGTTGAAGGAGTCTGGTTCGTGTCAGAGGAACAAGCCAAGAAGTGGGACGTTTTGTAAGAAGATCTTTTGTCCCTTTAAGGATCTTGGAAGCTGACTAGTACTCAGTCAAGGAGATTGTGAGCTTTCTCAAGGAGTTGGATTTATTTCCCTCAGTTTCTATGGCGAAGCTATTCGTGGAACATATTCTGAGAGAAGCCATAACAAATCTGCCAGCAGGTCTTAACCGAGTTGTTCTAGAGACATCCTGCGAAGTACCAGCACATCTATCAGCTTTGCAATAGTCACAAAGAACACAGTGATAAATGATCTGGAGGAGGAGTTGGTCAGTACCAGTAACATGGTACTCCAATTGGTTGCACAGAGAAAGAAGGCCAGGAGTCGTGGCACAAGAGGTTGACAAAGATGAGGATATTGAGTTCGTCACCCGCTGCTCTGAGGTATTTTACTTGAACGCTACTTTTTATGTTGTTGAACCCTCCTTGCTCATTTGTGGCAAAAAGGGGGAGAAGTATTGGAGTTTGAAACCTCCTTAAAAGATTCGTTTGAGCTTACCTTGTGTTCGGAGTTTGAAATCTCCTCAAAGATTCGGTTGGTAGCTTAGTTCGTAGCGCAGCTTGGGAGTTTGAAATCTCCTCAAAGATTCAACTGTAATAGTAGTACAGGGAGATTACAGGTAGTTAGTATTGCCAAAAATGCCAAGGGGGAGATTGTTAGTTTTATGGCATGTAGTTTGGCAAAACTTAGTATAATTGTTCAAGCTGTTGTTCTAGACTAGATGAGACAACTGTCTTGAAACAAGTTGAAGCAGGTGGAGTGTTTCCAAATTCAAATTAGGAAACTAAGATGACCGTTGGAAGAGCAAGGCGGTTTCACATCAATGGACAGAAGTTGGAAGTTTCCTATTTTAGATTAGGAAACTTGTTTCAGCCGACGTAGCACAAGTTAGACACAGCAGCAGTTTCCTAAAACAGATTAGGACGTTGAAGATATGTTGCAAGTCGGTTGGGAGATTGCTTGTGCTTGAAGTTAACTTAGCAAAGAAGATAATCGAAGGTTTCTTAAACGGAGTTGAATATATTTGAAGGATTATCTACAAGAAGATATGCGCAAGTATTTAGGAAAGATTTCCTAAAAGATTAGGAAAGGTTTCCAAAAGATATAGGCGGTTCAGATTAGGAATCCTATTCGATTTAGGGTTTCTACCACCCTTTAAAAACAGAGCTGAGGTTCTCAATTCTGTATCGATCATTAAGCTAAACGCAGATACACACTCAAAGAGGAGAGAGATCGATCGGCCTTGAGTTCATTATTCCGGTGAACTCACGGCGGTGCTGTCCAGTTTGTTTCAGGCTGCTGTTACAGACTGGCTGTTGAACAAGTTGCAGAATTCAGCATTGTTGGAGATATTAATCACGCTCATACTCACTGAAGGGAGGAGGAGGCAAACGGCGGTGAACTAATCGTAACTGGTTATTCACGGTGCTCGTAATCGGCCGGAGAGCTAATCGTCACTGGTTACTCAAAGGCGTTCGGATTCAATCTGTGCTGGTCTTCGACAGATTGATTGAAGAACAACGCTGAAGGATTACGCACTGAAGTTTTGATCTACGCATTTGGGAGAAGGCGCTGATTCTCACGGAGAATCATACTGGTGGATACAGAGCGGGAGCAAAGATCTAGGGGGAGACATAGTTTGCAATTGCTAGAGTGTCCGGGGCTCAGGTAGTTTAAGAGGGAGTCTGTAAACGGTAAACCCTGTACTCGCAATACTCATCATTAGTGAATTGCTATCCACCGGGCTAAGAGACAGCCCCCCAGACGTAGGCTCATTAACGCCGAACTAGGTAACAACTTTGCGTGTCATTTATTTTCCGCACTGCATTTATTATTTGCATAAGTTGTTCTAGTATTTGTTCTGCATCCGACCAGAACAACATCTCAACTACTACAGGAAGATTTCAAAAGAGAATGTCAGCAAAAGTATTAAACTGAAGGAAGACCGGCCATCCTCGAATATTCAAGGTCTCCCAAACAGCAAGAGACCACAAACAGGAAACAAAGATACTCAAACCTCAGATGCAACAGTTCACTGACTCTAACATACCCCTTTTATACAAATTTTGACCAGTAGGAAGACCATTGTTGATAACCACGCCACCCAAACACTTTGATCTTCCGAGGTACTGGTAACTTCCAAAAAGATTACACTAAATGCTTGTCGGATGATTCTGCTTCCTCGCCGATCAGGTTGTTCTTTAGTTGCCAAGCAAGCTGATACGCACTGCTGACTTGAAACTTCCGAGTTTTGGATGGCTGCCACGAGACTACTCCATTGCTATCAGTGACGAAAACAACTTTGGCAACCTCCATAGCTTTGCACAAGCTGAGGGCTTGTATACTAGGCCAACAGTGGTAATGTCAGTATTATGAAAATATCGAGCCTTGTAGATTTTACTAACAAAAGTATCTGGACAGGTGATCATTCTCCAAATCTGCTTGCATAACATTATTGCTATGTTTATACACTTTAAATCTCTAAAGCCCATTCCTCCATCAGTTTTATCCTTTAGGAGCACTTTGTTCTTTAATAAATAGGACGGTTACAATTGGATCCGCCCCACCAAAATTTGTTTATTTGACTCTGAGCCTTATTTAACACAGAATCTGGCAGCATATAGCAGCTCACAGCATAAAGAGGTAAAGCCTGAAGAACAGATTTGATTAAAACCTCCCTACCGCCGATAGATAAATTGGCTGAGCTCCATCCTTGTGTTTTGTTCCAGATTCTGTCCATAATACCTGAAAATAAGGCCTAGTTTCCTTGTTGAAATATAATCCTAGCTAGCCTAGTGGTGAATAACATATATGGACATGTCTATTTGGTGTTGTGGAACGTGGATTCTTGGCTGAGTATTTGCAGGGATTCAATAAGGATTGGGGACTTAGCCAAATAAAGGATGATGTTGAGCCTGAAGCAAAGCGGCGCAAGTTTGTTCAGGAGTGAATATGTCTTTTGAAGGGTTTAATAGAACGATGTTGTCTGGCTTATGGAGTTCGTAAGTAGCGCGACGTCGTTTAACCAAAGCGCAAAGTCGAGTTTGTTTTTGCTGCTGCGTCGTCGTTTCTCGCAGGGGATTTAAAGCTCAATCCCAGCAATAGCGAAGAACCATAATTCGAGTTTTCCATCCCAGAAAGCCCCAAATCGATTCTCTCCAAGATTGCCAAGCGATTCTTCGATTGGTTTGTGTGTTCGTGTCGCCGTGAGTCCGTTCATTGTCTGCACTTCAGTTACGTGTATCGGCTTGTCTAGTTGTCCGCTCCAGCGACTTTGTTGTCAAGCATCTTCAGCTCCGCCCTAGACGGCTGCGAGCTGATTACGGCCGACCGTGGAGGTTTCTTCCACTGCGATAAGGGAAGTGTTTCGTTCCATTTGTTATTCACATTTAGACATTGCCCTTTGACTGATTGAACATATCTTTGTTGTAAATTTGGGAATTTTCGGGTCCTCTCTGAATCCTACTATTTTTAATAAACTGTAAATTCACCTAGACTGATCTTAGTTAAGATTACATCGTGGTATCAGAGCAAATTGATCCTAATCGATTCTTGGTGAATATTTGAACTTTCTTGGTTGAATATAGTCCTTGGTGATTGTTGCTAAGGGCTGCCTAGTTGTTTCTTGTTTGCTGATCAATCACCATTTTTTAAGGACTGCTATTGTTGTTTCATAATGGCTGATGCAGTGAGGCTCAAGCCATATGATGGAACCACCAATTTGTCTATGTGGAGAGTGAAGATGAAGGCTATTTTGATAAGAGAAAAGTGTTATACGGCAGTGACTGAGGAATGGCTGGATGCTGCTTCTGCTGAGAGGAAACAAGAGCTACAAGAACTTGCTCACTCCGAAATCATGGTGAGACTCAGTGATGATGTTATAAGACAGGTGGTAAACATTTCTAACCCTAAAGTACTTTGGGATACTCTAGAATCTATTTATCTTACAAAGTCTCTGCCTAGTAGAATCACACTGCTTTGCAAGTTGTTTAATTTCAAGATGGATACAAACATGACTATTCAGGAAAATTTAGATGTTTTTCTAAAACTAACACAAGATCTTGAAAGATGCAAAGATAAAATTGAGGATACTCATCAGACTGTGATTATTTTGAATGCTCTTCCACCTCAGTTTGATATTATAAAGGATGTCATTCAATATGGTAGAGATGATCTGACTTTGTCTAATATTCTAGAAATAATTGTTTGAAAGAATGATAGTCTCAAGGTCTTTAAATCTAAGGGAGGAATGAAATCTGAGTCCAAACAGAATGAGGTTATGGTTTTCAAGGGAAAAACAAACTTTAGGTCTCAAAATAGGAAACAGAACAGATCTTGTCACACTGATTCTGCCCATGATAAGTCTAGCACTACTGAATCTAAAAATGACAGGCCTCAAGGCACTGTCAAATGCTTTTATTGTGGGATTGCTAGTCATGTAATCACAAATTGCAACAAGAAAAAGAAAGATGATAGGTCTAAGGGTAAAACAAATAATAACAATGCCCCTAAAAGAGGTTTTTCTAATGTGTGTGAGTCACAACCTCAAAATAAAAATTGTTGTATCTAAAAATGTTGATTCTCATACATGGATATTGGATTCTGGATTCTGGATGTACAATGCATGCTTCCCCCTTTAAACATCTATTTTCTTCTATGAAATTTTGTAATGGTGGTGATGTGAAACTTGGTGATCATACCTCATTACAAATTAAGGGAATTGGTTGTGTGTCTATTGTGATGCATGATGGTGTTACCAGAATACTGCAGAATGTTAGTTGGGTGCCTAATCTTAGGAGATATTTCATGTCTGAATCTGTTCTTGATGATCTTGGTTGTGAAATTCATAACAGTCATGGTATTAGGGAAGTCTTGAGAAATAACACTGTGGTTATTAAAGCTTTTAAGAAAGATGGTTTGTGTTATGTGATGACTAACCCTGAACTGAATATTACCCAAGCATCAAGTAGTAAAAACACTGAGTTAACTAGGATTTGGCATGCCAGACTTAGACATATAGGAAATAAGGGACTGAGTTGCTTGCATAAATCAGATATCATCCCCTTTGAACCTGTTGTTCTTAATTTTTGTGAGACATGTATCATGAGTAAAAAATCTGCTCATCCCTTTTCTAGTTCATCTTTTACAGCTTCTAAGCCATTAGAATACGTACACTCTGACCTCTGGGGCCCTACTCAAGTTCCTACCATTGGAGGTAAGCATTACTTCATATCTATTATTGATCATTTCTCTAGGAAAACTTGGGTTTACCTGCTGAAAAATAAAAGTGATGCATTTGACAGTTTTAAGAACTGGAAAATAATGGTTGAGAGTCAAAGTGATCATAAAGTGAAATGTCTTAGGACTGATAATGGTTTGGAATATTGTAATGGCATATTTGATGAATTTTGCAAGAGTAATGGGATTAAAAGATACTTAACTGTGAACACCTCAACAAAATGGGACAGCTGAACGAATGAATAGAACGTTGCTAGAAAAGACTAGATGTCTGCTACTCAGTTCTGGTTTGAAGAATTCAATGTGGGGTGAAGCCATTGTGACTGCTTGCTATTTGATTAATAGGAGTCCCTCTTCTGCCATTAAATTTAAAACTCCTTATGAATTGTGGTATAGTAAGAAACATGTCTTGCATTACTGAAAGCCATTTGGTTGCACTGCGTATGCTCACACATCTCAGGGAAAACTCCAGCCAAGGGCTGAAAAGGGAGTTCTCATTGGATACCCAGATGGAGTCAAAGAATATAAGATCCTTTTGATCCAACCTGAAGGGTATAAGGTGATAGTAGCTAGGTCAGTCGCCTTCAATGAGAAGGATTTTTACTTTAAAAATAGACTAACTACTTCCTCCGAGAATGCAGACTATAGACAGGAAGACACAAGTTTTGTTCCGCATCTGCCAGCCACAAACTTTAAGAACTATTAAGGGAATGAGCCATAATTTTATCAAGGGATACCACAGCAACAAGCCAGTGAGGATGTCCCAAATGGACCTCAACAGATGATGGAGAATACCAATCCATCAGAGCCACAAACTCAGCAATCATATGGGGGAGAATGTACAATTTCTCAACCTATTTCCCCTGTTGTTCCTATGTTTTCTACTGAACAATTCTCTGGGAGTTTGGATAACAGTGCTGATATTTCTATTGCTCATAACACTGTGAATATAGATAGCAATGCATCTAGTTCTCATCATGACAATGTTTTAAGAAATTATGTGTTGTCTAGAGACAAAGCCCCTATGAATAGAATTCCCAATAGGAGGTATGAGACAAATGTAACTGAGAAATTGTCTGTTGATACTGAGTTTGCTATTCTAATTGCTGAATCTGTTACACATGCTATACCTGAAACTTTTGATGAGGTAATGACTAGTAAACACCAAAAGGAATGGGACAAAGCCATGATAGAGGAGATACAATCTATGCACAAAAATGAAACTTGGAAGTTAGTTCCAAAACCTGAAAATGCAAAAGTAGTAGATTGTAAATGGATTTTCAAACTAAAAGAGGGCAGCACACCTAATGAGCCACCTAGGTTTCAGGCTAGGTTAGGGGCCAACGGTTTTTTACAAAAGGAAGGTGTTGATTACAATGAAATTTTTGCTCTGGTTATTAAGTACAAAACCATGAGACTTTTGTTGGCAATGGCCACTATTTTTAACTGGGAGATTGAACAAATGGATGTAAAAACCGCTTTTTTACATGGTGATTTGGTTGAAACAATTTACATGAAACAACCAATTGGTTTTATAAACAAAAACTGCCCAAACCATGTTTGTCTTTTACAAAAATCTATTTATGGGCTAAAACAGTCACCAAGACAGTGAAACAAAAAGTTAGATTCTAGTATGATTTCTTTGGGATTTTTTAGAAGCAAATATGACACTTGCTTATACTTGAAAAATGTTGATTCCAAGTGCCCTGTTTTTGTCCTACTTTATGTGGATGATTTATTTCTTATTAGTAGTTTCTTAACTGTCATTATTGGTGTGAAATCTGATCTGAAAGCTCACTTTGATATGAAGGGCATGGGGAAAGCCCAAAAAATTCTTGGTGTTAATATCATTAGGGACAGACCTAGAAAACTCATGTATTTGTCCCAAGCAGATTATGTGCTTAAGGTGCTTGATAGATTTGCTATGAATGATAGTAAATATTCCCTTATACCCTTAAGGAGGGCACCTGATTCTCTCAAAACATGATTGTCCGCAAACTGATGCGGAAAAATAGAAAATGTCGCATGTTCCATATGATGTTGCAGTAGGCTCAATAATGTATGCCATGTTATGTAATAGGCTTGACCTTGCATTTGCATTAGTGTGCTCGGCAGGTACATGTCTAACCCAGGTTCTAAGCATTGGGAAGCCATGAAATACTTGCTCAAGTATTTGTCAGGTACTAGGAACTTAGGGCTGATCTGTGGCCAGCATACTATTTTAGCTTAGAATTGCAATGTTTTATCGATTCAAACTATGCTAGCAATAAGGACAATAGGAAATTTACCACTGCATTTTTTCTTCACATGGGCAGGCAACTGCATTTCCTAGAAAGCTCAACTACAATCCATTGTAGCTCTGTCCTCAACTGAGACAGAATACATTGCTGCAGTTGAGGCTTCCAAGGAGGCTTTATGGCTTAAAGGAATTTTGCATGAAATAGAGGGTAGAACCTATGTTCCGGTCATTAACATGGATAGCCAATCTGCATTATGTCTTTTAAAGACCCGGTTTATCATGAAAAGTCAAAACACATAGATGTTAGGTACCATTTCATTAGGGACATGGTTGAGTCGAAAGAATTCATTATTAAGAAGATTTTAGGAGAAGTGAACCCAGCTGACATTGGTACAAAGATTGTACATGCTGCCAAGTTTGAGTTTTGTAGGAAAGCACTCAATATTGGAGTTGTGACTTGAGTGGAGCTTTGGTGGAAATTAGTGTGGCCAGGTATGGCTTAACTCAAGTTTTTCATTCTACTAGTTCCCTGTTTTCAGTTTTCACTTGGTATTGGTTTGGTTGGATTGCTTGCTAGGATTAGGAGGGCAAATGTTGAAATATAATCCTAGCTAGCCTAGTGGTGAATAACATATATGGACATATCTATTTGGTGTTGTGGAACGTGGATTCTTGGCTGAGTATTTGCAGGGATTCAATATGGATTGGGGAGTTAGCCAAATAAAGGATGTTGCTGAGCCTGAAGCAAAACGACGCAGTTTTGCTCAGGTGCGAATCTGTCTTTTGAAGGGTTTAATAGAACGGTGTCGTTTGGCTTATGGAGTTCGTAAGTAACGCGACGTCGTTTAACCAAAGCGCGAAGTCGAGTTTGTTTTTGCTGCTGCGTCGTCGTTTCTCGCAGGGGATTTAAAGCTCAATCCCAGTAATAGCGAAGAACCCTAATTCGAGTTTTCAATTCCAGAAAGCCCCAAATCGATTCTCTCCAAGATTGCCGAGCGATTCTCCGATTGGTTTGTGCGTTCGTGTCGCCGTGAGTCCGTCCGTTGTCTGCGCTTCAATTACGCGTATCGGCTTGTCCAGTTGTCCGCTCCAGCGGCTTTGTTGTCAAGCATCCTCAGCTCCGCCCTAGACGGCTGCGAGCTGAATACGGCCGGCCGTGGAGGTTTCTTCTGTTGCGATAAGGGAAGTGTTTCGTTCTATTTGTTATTCACATTTAGACATTGCCCTTTGACTGATTGAACATATGTTTGTTGTAAATTTGGGAATTTTTGGGTCCTCTCCGAGCCCTACCGTTTTTAATAAACTGTAAATTCACCTAGACTGATCTTAGTTAAGATTACATTCTTTTTGAGTAAATGAGGAAGTCCCAAATACTTTGCATGACAGTTAACAGATTTAACCAATAAAGCACTGCTAAAAGCATTTTTAAAATCTGTTGTAGCATTTCGACTCATAACAAATTCAGATTTTTCATAACTAATCACTTGTCCTGAAACTTTCTCATACAAGGCAAGCAGCTCTCGCATCACATCAGCAGTATTTTGTTCGGCTTTAAACAATAATAGGCAATTATCTGCGAAATAAAGGTGGGTAACGACAGGAGCCTTTCTTACACACTTTCAACCCTCTCAAAAGATTTGTCTCATGCATATACTTCAACTTGTAATTTAACCATTCTGTACATATAATAAACAGATAGGGTGAAAGTAGATCCCTTACCGAATCCCCTTTTGCGGATTAAAAAAAAGAAGTTATACTGTGATTGGTCAGTCGTGCATCCATCCGACAGGTTAAAACTAAAAATTAATAACTTTATTTTTTGTGTTTTGTCATGTATTTTCTTACCCTCAAAAATGACAACAAGCTATCACCCTATTGGTCAAAGAAGTCGAATATGATTCCTTATCTCTCATATTCGAGCCTTAAAGACACTATTTTTGACTTTTGTTACAATATTGTGAACTAGATATTATCTGAATTTTGAAGTGCTTTCATTAAACGTCCATGCATATTTTGTTAATTGTAGCCCATGAAATTGCGCATTATCTAAACGGTCTAACTGGGCAAAAATATGGTTATGCATCCATTAAACTAGACGTCAAAATCGTATGATCGTATTGTATGGTTGTATCTCTTGAGATTTACGGTTCAGATTAAACCATAATTAATATTAGGGTAAATTACAAAAACATAGCCTGGACAACCACTTGATTTCAAATTAGGTATCGGACTATTTCAATTTAGTGATTTTTGTATCAATTGTCACATGTTTCATTCAATTAACCATATCTCCAAACACGATAAAAATAAAATTGACCAAATTGGTTAACCCTCTAATCAAATTCATAACTTTTCGACTTTAAAATTTCTCAAATACATCGAATTCGAAAACAAAATGTATGTAAATTGGTACAAAAGTAACTAAATTGAAAATTTTAAAAATCCGGTACCTAATTTGAATTCATGTGGTAGTCCAAGCTATATTTTTATAATTTACCCCTAATATTAATACTTCGTTTCACAACCCTGATAAAAGTATTATCGACGTCCCCAATGGGGATGGCCGAGTGGGTGGGAGGTGGTTTGTCCTGGGCAAAGCTTCGGGTTCGAATCACTCTAAACACTTTAGGTGATAAAAACCTCACACTCGGTGGAGCCTGTCGGTCGTGCAAGTTGGGCCGGTCTCACCCGGTTGGGCCTGTTTGCAGGCTATGGGCCTAAACCAACTGGGGGTAACCCTTTTTGAAAAAAAGTATTATCGACACATACAATTCACACAAATCACAGAGCGGCGAAACAAACCAGTAGTGCCAACCTTTCTACA
The DNA here is from genome assembly GCA_033675215.1 of Rhodiola kirilowii. NCBI lineage: Eukaryota > Viridiplantae > Streptophyta > Magnoliopsida > Saxifragales > Crassulaceae > Rhodiola > Rhodiola kirilowii. The sequence continues at coordinate 62,225,280 of CM066201.1, forward strand.
TCGACCGATCTAAAGCCACGAGTAGAGTATCAAACTTTGTTCCTCGAGCTCCTTGAATCCCCTTAAACCCTAGCGCAACTTTCCTCAAGCTCTTCGAATCTCCAACACTCACGTCCCCCAAAATGTCATTGTCGTCTTGTTCCTCAACCTCACATACAATTCGTAAAGTAAAAATCATAGAATCGTAGACTTAAAGAACAAAAATTGTAATGTAAAAATCGTAAAAATTAAAGAACAAAATTCGTAGACTTAAAGCACATAATTTGTAATGTAAAATGCGCAGACTTAAAGAACAAAATTCGTAATGTAAAATGCGTAGACTTAAAGTATGAAATACATAGACTTAAAGAACAAAACTCGTACAATTAAGAACAGAATTCGTAATGTAACATGCGTAGACTTAAAAGAAAAGAATTTGTAATGTAAAATGCATAGACTTAAATAACAGAATTCGTAATATAAAATGCGTAGACTTAAAGAACAAAATTTGTAGATTTGAAGAACAAATGTGTAGACTTAACGAACAAAATTTGTACACGTAAAGAACAAAGTTTACTGTCAGCTGTCATTGAATTTCACACAAAAAATCCCTAATTGTCCAACTTATCATACTTGCTCTGTTCCGATGGCGACCGATCCATATCCAATTCAACAAGCTCAAATTGTCGCTATCCTCGGCACTGATTCATCACATTTTGAAACCCTAATCATTCATCTCATGTCCTCAACCAATTAGCAACGCGCAAGCCGAAAAACTCTTCAACACATGCAAGAAATATCATCTGATACACTCTCGATCAAGCTCGCTCAATTGAGACAGTTGAGAAGAGGTGCGAAAAGTTTAGCGGAGAAGAAGGTTGCGATTTGATTTGAATTAAATCAAATTAAACTTATAATGACCATTGTACCTTTTTATCATTATTTTTCTAATTAAATTATTCAATCAGTAGAGTCCCATTCCCGTAAGAAGTCCATTTACAGTGAGAAATGAGAACACATCTGGACCAGACATTTGGTTCGATCAATGACCAATATTAATCCTGTTTTTCATCCAAATTCGTCGTTAAAAATAATTAAATAATTGTTAAAGGGTAATCTCATAATCAAACTATCGACGACTCGTCGACGTGAACAGCGACTCGGTGACTCGACGACGACTCCCAATTGGAATCGCTACGCTGCCGGAGAAAAACCGATCCGATCCGATTTCTCCTGGGGAAGATGAAGGTGCGTGATGAGTCGAGTTTTCGACTCATTTATGGCCATTCTTCACTATAGTTTTGAATCATTTCCGACGTTATTTTGATGTCATTTGACCTCTATATCTACATTTCAGGTACAAAACAAGTTTTCCCCATGGTCAAGGCCTAAATATGAAGATTGGTTGAGTTTCGGCGCAAAAAAAGGAGTTTCGGGGCAATACCGAGTATATTGACCTTTGCACCTTGTTTTGGGCACCCAGGGCGCATCGAGTGTCTGATTTGGCTGATCTTTAGCTTGTTGGAAAGGTATTTTAAAGGGCTACAACTTTGTAGTTTACACCAAGACCAAATTCGGACAGGAAGACCACCAAGACGGCCTAGAAAGTGCCAGTCGGTCAACTGAAATCAGCCAGTCGACCGACTGGATAAGAGACTCAGAAGGCACTGAAAAATCACACCATACAGTCGACCGACTCGCCTCCCAGTCGACCGACTGGATCAAAAACCCAGAAATCTCAGTTTCGAGGCTATAAATAGAAAGAGGGCTTTTGACCTAAAGTGTGGAGGTTTTTGGGGAGAAGAAGATTGGAAAAGAGGCTCATCCAAGGTCATCAATCATCATCCAACCAAGGAGAAGTGAAGATCAAAGGGAGACATTAGGATTAACCATCCTACTCTATTCCTCTTCTATTCTACTTGTTGTTGCCATTAAACCCTACTCACACCATGTTGTCTTACATGATGTGTGAGTAGTGGATCTTGTGTTTTGAGGGTCTTATGACTCTCCTTGGTACTCTTTGATCACATATATACATTGATATTCATATGGATGATTGTTGATTTCATTTTCTCTTGTGTTATGAATGTCATGCACTCTTGGTGTTTGATAAAATGCCCAAGTGACAATTTGGACTAAAACTTGAACCTATGTCTTGGAAAAGCTAGTGGATAGTTATAGGATGGAGAAATGAGCATATCTTAAGCATTTAAGTGAACGTATGATATGATGCTTGACTAAGGATTGAATGTTTAATTCATGGGAGTTAGTCAATAAGCGAATCATCAATTAATCCCATTTAATGGTGTCAAATTCATGTTCACTATGCTCTTTAACATGCCATGCTACTAAGTGTTTGCGGAAATGCCTAAGTAACATGATGAACCTTAAAACTAGACTTAAGAATCGAGAGACCTAAGGGATAGTTTGGATGTAGTGAATATGATCATTTCTACGGGATTGAAGTGAACTAGTTTCAATACTATTTGACTACCATGAAATGTTTGAATATCGTGTATGTGATCATTGAGAAAATGCCAAGGAGGGGAGTAACCCCTCGAAACACCTCTTACTTATCTTTTATCCTCAATTACTCGCCACATAGGATCTAGATATATACTCCCTCATACATTTTTGGTTAGAATAGCCGAACGGAAACATAATCTTGAATAGTGCATGTGCTTAGCTTGTTCCTCTTGGTTCGATCTGGTACTTTACCGGTATTATAAATGTTTTGACACTACATTCGATCCTCTCTTCATTGATACTATTTAGAGGTGAAAAAGAATAGTTCGTCAAATGGCGCCGTTGCCGGGGAGCAACTAGTTAGCACATCCTTAGATTAGATTGTGTGGAAGTTCCGACTATTCTTGTGAATATTTTTCTTTTTTCTTATACTTGTATATTCTTTTTTTCTCTACTCATATCCCCTACTAACTTCGTTAATCTTGTTTTTCGAGGATGGATCACTATAACCAACAAGTCATGCACAATGGAGATTATTATGAAGAGGATCAACCAAATGCCCATTGTGAAGACTATTGGATGTATAACCACAACCAACAAGTCATTTCTAATGAGGGATACTATCAAAAGGAGGAGCAACCATATTGGAATTACCAAGAGCATGGCTATCAAACTAGTTATTATAATTTGAATGGGGATGACCAAGAAGAGGGGCAACCAAACGCCTATTGGGAAAACTCTTACCATCCACCACATACCTTCACTCAAAATTGGAATGATAGTCAATGTTTTGAAATTGAAGACTCCTACCCTCCATACCCTCAACCTCCTCAACCTTCAAGTGAGCCCTCCAATATAGAAGCCATGCTTGCCACATTCCTTGAAAACCAAGAGGAGATACATAGAGACATGCGAGCTCAATTAATGGAGATTGAAATTATATCCCCTGTTCAAGCTTGTGTCCAAGATACAGTTGCGACAGACCTTGAACTCCTTTCACAACAGTTCAGCAGACACTTCAAGGTACAGTTGCGACCGACCTTGAACTCTTTTCACAACAGTTCAGCAGACAAAGCAAGTAATATGAGCATGCACAGAATGATAACCCAGTTCGGCCACGCCTACTCTGGGGGGTTTCCCACATCCTAGAAGGGACAGCAAATCTTTATTACGAGTTAGAGCTTATACGTGGACTTACACTTACACCTTGTAATTGCCTAGCCTCTAACACTGCGTCTCTCAGATTTGCAACCGAGGTGTACAACGGTTAACCTCGATCCCCTTCGTCCGAACCTGCAGTCCGAACGTTCTCGACCTTCTCTTGAAGCTCGGATGCTTTCTCTCGAAAGCTTGTTCACCTTTGTTGTGTGCGGCAGTTTGATCGCTTCCAGGCAGTCTGAGTTGCACGTGATGAGACTGCTCTTGCACCGATGAATTTCCAGTGGGGAAACACAAACGGCCGTCGCTTTCTTCTTCTCCAATGGTAGGGTTTGTTCGTGTATATTTGATCTTTAAAAGCGATGCAGAATAAGGATGCCCTAGCAATGTATTTATATGCTTGGACGAAACCCTAATCTGCACAAGATAATCCCATCAAATGTTTAGGAAGTATTCCTAGATATTTGATGTATATCTTTCACAAATCGATTGGAAGAATATATGGAGATCTCTTGCCCAAGTCAGCTATGCCGCCTTCAATGTAGATATTCATTCGAATATCTGTTGTTCAAATAATTCGTTGGCCGACTTCAAATCGACGAGATCTTTGATGTCCAATATCTTCCGAGAAATATCCTTGCGTCTGTTCCACGCTGTACATGAGTGCTAGGATATGTTCGAACTCCCCCTGAACTCCTGCTCGAACTGTCTAACTACGTTTTGCCAAATACATGCCACTCAAGGGAACATCAATCTCCCCCTTGGAATTTTGGCAAAACCAGATCTACTAGATAACTAAGTCTATCTAACTTATCTAGACAGTAGACAACCTTGAGGGAACAAAAAATTGTCACCACTCAAAATACTCCCCCTTTTTGCCACAAACTGGCAAGGGGTCCGATCTAGTTCGAACAGCAAATCAAACTGTGCCAGAACAAGCACACAAAAATACGAAAGTTTAATAAAACTGAGTTCAGAGAGATAGTTTTGTCGGGGACTGACAGATACCATGTCGCGAGGCAAATGTGCAAAATTAATTTATAAGTCCGCTACTCGCGACTTCACTATTGGGTAGTAAAGCGGTAAGTAGGGGTCGTACCCAAGGGAGTCAGTGTGGAATGGTTGTTCTTGAAAATAAAAGTATTTTTGGGTTTTTTGGGGTTTTATGAACTAAAAAGTAAATGACTGAAAGTAAATAAAGTAAATACAGGACTGAAAGTAAATTGCTGGAAAGTAAGTGCTGGAACAGTCGATTTCAAGATCAACCGCAGACACACGTTTGATACTGGCCGCATGCTGTGTTTCAAGCGTGTTGCGTACCGAAGGTTATGTCGGGCTGATGTTGATAAAGTCTGTAGTGAAAGTAAAGTGCAGAAAGTAATTGCTTGAAGGACAAGACTTGCGAAAAGTAATTGCTTGAAGGACAAGACTTGCAAAAAGTAATTGCTTGAAGGACAAGACTTGTGGAAAGTAAATGCTTGAAGGACAAGACTAGCGGAAAGTAAGCAGTTGATATGGGACTGAAAGTAAAGTGACAGGTGATGTTTTAATTAAAGGAAAGATTCGGTTTTAGGGGCCTTGTATCATAGTCCGTTTATCATCGACCTCTAATGATCATACTAAGTGTTCAAAGATGTATCAAGGCTATTTCTAGCACATGACTTGCCACATCATTTAGAACACTTGTTCTATTTGGGCTAATTCCTCCTTTCAAAGTATCTTAGCTTATGTGCATCCATTTGATCAATCATTTCCGATCAACCAAATGGTGTTTTAAAGAGGTTGAATTCCACAGATAAGCTGTGCTCTTTCGAGCCTCCACTTATCCACGGAAGTTCACGAACCCATGGAAGAGCTTTGCACTTTCGAGCCTCCACTTAACCAATAGCGTTCTGACCTAATATATGGCACATAGAACAAGTTTTGAACACAAAGAGGCACTAAGAGAAGGGTCTAAAACATGTTTTGATACAAGCACACCCCTTCAACAGAATGAAGGGTTTAGCTACGAATATCCATAGAGGTGGATACCATAGCTAAGTGCTTGGAAAAGTAAAGGTTTTGGTTTTGAAAACAAAGACAAGAAAGTAAGGTTTTGGAAAGTAAAACTCAAGAACAAACTTGAGCACTCAAGATTCAACAAGAGTACTCAAGATTCAAAGCAAAATAAAGACAAAGAAAGTAAAGAGGGGCTGCTGGAAAATAAGAGCTTGGAGCACAAGAACAAGTGAACAAAGCTTGGAAATCAAGAACAAAATGTGTTTGCTCAGTGGAGCGCCCACCCTGAGTGTCAAAAATGACCCAGGTTCGAACCTCATCTAACACCTAATTGATAACCCTACTAACCCATGTAATCAAAAAAAGAACAAAATGTGTTTGCATTGAAAATGAAGTGGAGAAGAGAGATAAGCTCTCACTCCCTAAGGTGTGGCACACAAATTACATGAGGCAATGCCTCTATTTATAGACTAAGGAAACTTGGGAGCTAAGTTTAGATGTGAAAATATCCCAAAAGCACTTCATTTTGATTGGTTTAGCCAAAAGCCATCACTTGCACATGGCTCAACCAAAGCCAACCACTTGGCAAAGGGAGAGAGCTCTACCCAAAGCCACCGGTGGCTTTCTCCAAAGGTCAGCAGCCGTGTAGGTGGCACTCCCCAAAGGCCAGTCGGTTTGGTTGCAACCGAACTCCAAATGCCAACCGAAATGAATAGTAGAAGCCAACCGAAATGAAGTAGTTTGGATTTAGTTGGACTTCACCGGAATGTGGCCGGAGCAAGAAATGACCGGAGCATGGTGGTGGTTGGATGAGCTTGATCGGAGCATCACCGGAGGTTCGCCGGAGCATGGTCGGAGTTCGCCGGAATATGGCCGGAATCTGACCGGAGCTTTGGCCAGAGCTTCTTGGATTTTGGAGAGTTTATTCTTCATGAAAAAGTCATTCTAAGATGATCTCAAGAAGGATGCTAAGCCAAATTCGGCCCGGAACATGGTCGAAATCCCAAAACGGCCGATATTGCCCTTGTTTGGCCTTTATCGGGCTTGAATCCTCGGCATTGCGTTCTCAGCTTTTTTGGCGATGGTTCTAGCATTTTGAAGTGATTTTAAGATGAATACTCGAGCTAGATTTGCTGGAACGCCGCCGGAAAGTGGTCGTGACCAGATTTGAAGTTTTGCTCGGGCGCAGGCCGATCGGTCTCGGGCGCTGGTTTCGGGCGTGCCCGGCACTTTCTCGGACGCGGCCCGGCTGGTTTTCCTCGGGCCTTGGCTGGCCAGAAATGCTTGGTGTGCTTTTTGGGCATAAATCTCCCCTTTTAGGCATGTTTCCTCTTTAGACCCCAAAATCGCCTGTATACACAAAATGGCATTAACAAGCACTTGTTCGTATGACCAAATGCTTTAATTAATGGGTTTAGTAGTACTTAATGTATCATATAAATATGCTCCATCAAATACCCCCACACTTAATCTTGTTCGTCCCGAACAAGTGTAGTCAATAAGAGGAACAATAAACACCCTAAGCCTTAGATGTAAATGTGAGATGCAAAACTAGATTTCACCTTAGCATGCATAGCTTACTTGCTTCCAAACAAAATTATGCTCACATATGAAAGTAACTAGATACTTGTACCTTTGAGCCGAGATGCAAATCAATTTGGATGATTGGGAGATAGTCCTTTTTAGGCCTTTGAACTGCACTCTTGGTTCCGTTCTTACTATATGGTTATGTTACTTGCTTCTTCTAGCACGTGATTGATTCGGGCAACTTGGGTTGAGCTCTTTTTCTTTGTTTGTGTGGTTGGACAGCTTTTTGTAGTGATTTGGCCTTTGGCCTTTGATTTGACTCTTTGAGTAATTCACTTTTGCTTCGGTTTTGTTTCACCACTTTGGCTGATTTTTATTTTCTTCTTTGAGCTTTGCTCCTTTGATGATATTTGCATGTCCATTTTTCTTCACTTTTGGGAAGTCCAATCATCGCCCGAGAGCATATGGAAATACCTCCCCGCTCTTTCTCATCGTAGTCGTTTTGGCGCGGGTCAAGTTGAGGGTCGCTCACCTCTTTTCCCGGCTACTTGGACTAGAGATAGGACGGTTTGCTTCCCGTCCCGCCTCTTGCATAAACGCTGCATGGCGGAGTCCACTCTTCACCAAGAAGCCCAAAGTGCAGCCTCCACAATTTTCACATAACCATAAAGTAAGGATCTGGTCCCTTAAGTGCTTGTCAAGCCTCTCTAGGGCATTTCTTTCAACTCCACATCCTATATTATCTCAGCACACAAGGACAAGTAGAAAGTTAAGTTCGCATGTTTTTACACAATTAAGTTTTCACAAGGAAATGCATGAATCGGGTCTATCTATTTTCACATCATGAAAGTGTATATTTTCACAAAGTTTCAAAAAGATAAGAATTTTTAAGGAAAAGAAAACATGCATACTAATATGTGCAAAGACTTACCCCCACACTTTTGAACGAAGCCGTGCCTCACAGCACGACTTAGTTCAAAACACAAAAAGTAAGTAAAATGAAAAATAGGAAATAAAATGAAGAAAATGATAGACTTGCCGGGTTACCTCCCGGCAAGTGCCTTTGTTTAACGTCGTTGGCTCGACGGTACCTCACTCATGGATCATAAGTTGGGATCCCATGGGTGCTTGAGGTCGAACTTCTTCTCGGCTGCCCTTTTGATTTGCCCAAAGAACACATATGGCAACGGGCTCAGTGCTGCTCTCCCTTGATCCGGAGGCTTCTTCTTCACATATCCCAGAGAAGGCGAGGATTCCTTGACCATAGCTGCTGGTCTATCAAGTCGAGCTCTCTTGTTCCTCCTTCCCGGCTTCCATTCCTTTGGCCCATGTCTTGGCCGTTTCTTCATGTTTGAATGGGTGGCACCTTTGCAATTCTGGAAGTTTAGTATTGTGCCATTGAACACGAGCGACCTTGAGCTTGTTCCCATGCCAAGCCTTTTCTTTGTGGCAGAGATGATTGGCCATCCTAGAACGAGTGAGTTTTCAGCTGGCTTTTCTTGGCTCATGACGAGTGAGTGCTCCACCGGCTCTTCTGGCCCTTGATTTGCCTCCAACTCCCCTTGCACCTCATCATCATTGAATAAATGATCTTTGGTGGCTATGATCTGCATAAAACATGAAGGGTTAGGTAGCGGCTTCTCGGCCATAAGGAC